>QLTV01001686.1:40510-63233 GCA_003457575.1 Thermophis baileyi | reverse complement strand
TTCTTGTCTCTCTCTCTCCCCCCCTCTCTCTTTCTCCCTCCCTCCCTCCCTTTTTCCCTTCCTGTGAAGAACGCCAGAAGGTCTTTGGTAGCAGGAAGAAAAGCCAGATGTTTTTTAACTGAGAACATGCCCATTGATCATCTGGCATTCTTAGAGCTCCACTGTTGATTAGCTTAGCCTGAGCAAGGCTAGCTAACAGCACTTTCAATGAGCTCTCAACTCAAGCACAGTGTACGTGGGGATCCCCAAACAGTGAGGGTTTCTTTCTCTCTTTCTCCCTTGAAGCCCCCCCCCGCACCCCTTTTGGGCCTAGCAAGCCTCCCTACAGCCCCCTGGGAGCCAAAAGGGGCGTGGGGGGGGTGCCGCACCGCCCCGCGCACCCCATTTTGGGCCTAGCAAGCCTCCCTACAGCCCCCTGGGAGCCAAAACGGTGCACGTGGGGACCCTGGAAGAAGGGGTGGGTTCTAACTTACCTCGCTGCCGGTTCGCTTCCTCCTGCGCCGCGTGGCAAAAAAACAAAGCCCAAAAAAAGATGGCGACCGCATGCACAGTGCCGGAACTCGGCTTCTGCGCATGTTCAGAAGGGGGAAAAATTCAATTTTTTTTTAATTTTTTTAAAAAAAGATGGCGGCGCCCATGGACCGGCACCGACCAATCCGGTTCGGTGACATCATCATGACATCACCAGTGGGTCGCTACCGGTTCGGGTGAACTGATCCGAACCGGGAGGAACCCACCCCTGCGGGCCTCACCATGGGAGGCTGTCAGGAACCTCTTCTCCAGAAGTCCTACAGAATGTGGTCAGCCATAGTTGATTGGAATGTTAGACTGGATAATCATGGGTCTCATCAGGAAAGATGCTACATATTTAACAAATGGCTGGAAACCCATCATAGGTAAACTTGTATAAACAATGTTCATCTGAATGAAGTTTTAACAATGTCCCTAAATTACCCTTTATTCCCCCTTTCCTGGAATCTTCCTCTAAGCACAAACAGACAGACATTCAATCTTATTCTTGGAAGCTATCATGACAGCCACAGCTTTGATAGAAGAGGTGCCGAGTTATTTTTCAGCGGCTTGAGAAAATATCCAGAATTCCCTGGTAATGTTTGCATTGGAAGCAAGTATGCGAGTTGAATGTGTGAGTGAAGCAAGCAAAATAATCCCATTCTTCTCCTCAAGGAGGAATCAAGGCCAGGATGAGATCCGTATCTAATCTAGCTTCATCCCAGACATTCTCAGTCCAAGAACAATAAAAAGCAAAACAATCCACTGACCAAATAGATCAACTTTCTTTCAGCTGGAGTCCTCCAGAGCAAAGCCGGCTGAGGAACTCTGGGAGTCGAAGTCCACAAGTCTTAGAGTTGCCAAGGTTGGAGACCCCAGCTCCAGAGGTCTCGATCTTCAAATCCTAGAATCCCCACCTAGCAACACAATTGGAGGAAAAGCTGAAATAAGATGTTGGAATAGATTGGTTAGATTGTGACAAAGAAACTAACCATCTTTTCGGCCTGGAAGAGATTCATGGAAGCTCTTCAGAACAAACTAACTTTTTCTGTAGAATCAAGACCAATGACTTCAATGGGATTTCTCTTCCAAAATGATGAGAATGCAGCAACAACGACTGAACCTGGGATGAAGGAGAAGAGATGCACCCCCCCTCACTATCTATCTATCCATCATCTCTCTCTCTCCTCTCTCTCCCTCTCTATCAAACTCTGTAATCCTGCACTTATTCTTACTCCCAAACAGAGCCAAGCCACAAATATTCTAGGATACACTGATGAAGATGTTGGTCTATGTAGTTTATAGAAGATGGCCTTGATGGAAGGTCCATTACTAAAGCAATGATCAGATAAATGTGACTTAAGTCCTTATGAAGACAGGGATTTATGAAAACACCTAAAACAGGTACTCCCCTAATTCACATGAAGATAAAAGAGGAAGGAAGGGAATACATTCAGACTTGCAATATTCTGTTTCTTTAGCCATTCTAATAAAAATAGATTTAGGCTCATGTGGAGCCTGTTTCTTGATATGGACTACCTTGTAGGGCTGACAGTCCAGGAGTGGGGAGAACCAGTTTCAAGTCCTCCCTCAACCACAGAAGCTCCTGGGTGACCTTGGATAAGGCTCTCCCTCTAGGCCAGGGGTCTGCAACCTTAAACACTCAAAGAGCCATTTGGACCCGTTTCCCACTGAAAAGAAAACAGTGGGAGCCAATAATTTGAAAACTGGTGTGACTGGATGGGCGTGGCCAACTTGACGTCATTCACTTCCACCTAGTCACATGACCCCCCCCCAGCCATGCCTACCTAGCCGGTCATTAGGGCAGAGAACTGGTTGTTAAATTATTTGCCCCGCCTCACCCCTCCCCTCCCAGCCACCTCTTGCCACACCTGGCCTCAGGTGTGTTGTTCACTGCCCAAGTGCAGCAGGAAACGGCGGGCGGCTACTTCGGGCCTTGGTTGGTGCTGGATGTGCGACCTGCTCTCCGCCCTGAGACACTGGCCTGCCATGTTTGCTGCTGCGGCCACCTCATAGCCTGCCCGCTGACCTGTCTCTCTCTGATGCTGCTACTGTTGCCAGGGGTGAGTGGGGCAGGGTCGCATTGTGGCTCCGCATCATAATGGGCTCCAGGAGGAGGAGAGGACCACGTCTCCCCCACTGTGAAGCGCGCAATTTCACTGTGCTGCGCAAGGCGCTGCGAGAGCAGCGGGCAGGCCATGGAGACAGCAACAGCTCCGAGCCTGAAGCAGTTTACAGCTCCGAGCCCAAAGCAGCGGGAGGTGAGGGCTGCCTTGAGCGCAAATGTACTGCAATGAAGGCAGAATGCTGTTGCTGCGCAAAGGCAAGTACAGGGGCGCTTCGCTCGCTCTCTGAAATATGGAGCGAGTCTCCATCCCCTGTCGTCGCCCTTACCTTCTTTGGCCAGGCGAGGAGTGACTGGGAGGGGAGGGGGGGCAGCCAGTGGTGGGATCAGCCGACAGGGAGCCGCAGCAGAGGGCCGAACGAGCCGCATGCGGCTCCAGAGCCGTGGGTTGCTGACCCCTGCTCTAGCCCAAGAACTAGCATAGTTCAGTGAGGAACATACTGGGCCAAGAGTGGAGAGACCCAGGTTCTGTTTCTCTCTCAGCCACGGCAGCTCCTTGGGAGATTTAGGGCAGCTTCCCTTACTTGTGTTTTCCTAATCGCATCTGTAAATCTTTTCCTGCGTTTTTTGCCTCTTTTCCCTTTAACTGGTGTTACAGTAGAAGGAACAGATTCGTCTGAACTGAGGAGGAAAATAAGGGGGGGGGGAATCTGTCTCTGCCTACCAGCATCCATTGGTATTCATCTGGCTAGCATCCTGTTAGTGTGTGAGAGAGTTGAGGGGTGTTTGGAAACTCAAACAGTATTGCTGTGAAAGCACAAAAGCGAAACTGAATCTCCTCTGCTTGTGTTTTGCATTTGGATCACATTTCTTTTCAGGTGGGGAGGGGGGAGTAGAACTTAGCATCAGAGCTTGTTAATATTAATATAAGAAATACTCATGCTGCGATGGTCATTTTGAAAAATCCTTTCTTAGTGACCACCTAGAAGCCAAGAGGAACATACGTGGCAAATTTCAGGTTTGTAGGCTTTACGGTTCTGGAGATTTCGTGATTAATGAGTGAGTGGTTTTTGCTTTTATATATATAGATTTCCCACAGCAAGAAAAAAAAATAGAGATAGTAAAATAGATTGCTTTATTCAAAGAAAAGAACATATCTAATTTTATTTCCATTTGGAAACCACTTCTGGATTTTGTGGTTGTGATGGAAAAAATGAAACTTTGATTTTAGTTTTGCTGATTAGATAGGTTTGTTGTTATAGAAATGGTTAGTATACATCAGTGACCGGCTGTCCGGCGACCCGCAGGCACGGCCGAACCAGGAGCATTTCACCCCTGCTGACGGTAGCACCAAGATGGCGGGCTAGCACACGCGGTGACCCCTGTGAAAAGGTCGTTCGATCCCCAAAGGGGTCGCGACCCACAGGTTGAGAACCGCTGGTATACATCATTGTTGACTCAGCCTTCCATCCTTCTGAAGTCGGTAAAATGGGGACCCAGATTGTTGGGGGCAAGATGCTGACTCTGTAAACTGCTTAGAGAGGGCTGTAAAGCACTGTGAAGCGGTATATAAGTCTAAGTGCTATTGCTATTGTGTAAAAGTGAAAAGTTGAGGCTGTAATGCTATTACTACCTTCTATTGTGCTAAAAGAGTCAGAAGTCAACCGCCAAATATCTCCATTTTCTGAGATGAATCTCTTCATTAATTTGGTGGCTTCCAAGATGATCTAATGGGCCATAGGAAGAACTTTGAGGAAGAACTTAAATCAAGTCAATGGTCAGATAAAAGAAATCTGAGTCCAGGGCAGAAATGTAATGTGAGAAAGCGTCTCAAATGTGACCCTCTCTAGTTCTTTTTAGGAGAAAGCAGAGAAAAATAAAGTGCATTCAGACTTTCAAGATTCTTTTAATGAAACCTTATAAATGCAACCTTACACATTAGCATTCATAACTTTGCTTTCCTAGTCCAGTCTACTTCAAAAGGCTGGCATTAGGGGATCTCCATATGCATGTAGGGCAAAGACAATATTCATAGAGGCCACTTTCGTATGTTTTATGATGCATGACATGAAACAGCAAATAACACAGAGTTCTTTGAACAATGACACCATGATGCACATCCCATCATTTTGATGTCACTGTGGCTTTTTTACTGACAGGGTGGATAAAAATCAATGTTTTTTTTAAAAAAATTTAAATGGATATTTTTTTAAATCGATTTTTTTTTTATTTAAATCGGATGTTTTAAATTTTTTTATCAAATTTATTTTAATAAAATGCTTTTGGAGTAAAAATCTATCTAAAGATAGTTTTCTATTTAAGATACATTAATAATTTAGTTTATTCAGCATGAAATGGAGCTTAGTTATGTAGCATGAGGCTGTATATTCTGCAATATTTACATTTTTGGTAAACTAATTCAATGAATCCAAGCTCTGCAAGCTAACATTGCACTGCATTGATGCATTCCCACAATTTCACAGTAACCATGAGATAAACCATAAAACAAAGTCCAGGAATATTCCTTTATCCCATTGTTTTGCAAATCTATGTACACTACAAACTGTATAATTGTTTGAAGAGAAATGCATCTGTAGCACCAGGCTCGATAAGTGTGAGGAGGAAGGGCAAGCAGTAAAAATGAAAGTGACACCTTCTTAAGCAGCTTATAAATATAATATTAAAGAGCACCTGTCATTTCAGATCCATTGTGCAGCGCCTGTCATCCACTCACCTGCTGCCCGCCATGTCCCTCACTTTCTTGTGTCACTGCCGCATCACCAGCCATCCCATTAAAGTGAATGGGACTGTCGATGAGTCAACAGCGGGTCAGAGGAGGAGCTGCTGTGGGACAGAGATGACAGTTGCTCTTTAAAAATTATGATTTAAATCGAGTTGATTTAAATCAAGCCTTTTTACCATACTAGTGATTTAAATCATGGTTTAAATTGTGATTTAAATCGACTTGGTTTAAATCAAATCCACCCTGTTTACTGATGCTCTGAATGTGTGCGACTGCACGTCCCATCATTCCCAGACAGCATAGCCAATCTAGTCCAGCACATCTGGAAGGATGGAGAATCTACTACTGGCACAGTTTGCTTATTGAATGGATTCCGTTTACATAGCTGCCCACTGGGTGGCCAACAACATTTAAAAAAAGCCAACGAAATGCAAATAGTATCGAAAACCAGGAAGGAAAAATGACACCCCCACCCCCACAACATTGGGGTCAACATTCACTTCGCATACATGTAACCTTAGAGGTAAATCAATTTAGGCTTCCTGTAATTTAGTGCTCCTTATAAAATGTCTACTTTGACATTCCGCTTTTCTTGAGTGTTTTTGCTGAGAAGATGCCAAATTGGAAGAAAAGATACTTTTTCAACAAGATACATATCTGTAATGAAAACACTATATTATAACCACCCATCCATCCATCTCCCCTCTCTCTCTCTCATGCACACAATTTCAGAACTAATTCGTCCCCTGTTTTCCAAAAAGAAATGAGAACTGTGGGAACTGTCTCATTCAGTCTTTTTTTAACTGAAATTCTACCTTCCGGGTTTATTTCCTAATAGAAGATTAGGATTGTGTTGCTGGCTTGAACATATCTTTGAATGTCCCTGGTTGAAAAGGTGTTGGGTGGGGACACTAGGTGAGAAAGTCCCAAAGAGGGTTAAAAAGCCAATTTAATCACTGCAACACCTCTGGCAGACTCAGTTTCAAGTCACAGGTATTTATAGCTCTCCAGCTCTTCTGTACCTGTTAACCAACAAACAGCCCCAGGGAGCTGAGAATCCGAGACACTGAAGAATTTAATCTATTGCTGTAACTCTCTTCAGAAGCTGTCCACCATCCACCTTTTATAATAGCTTTCCCCGCTCAGATTGATTCACTCACAAGGGGGATACTTTCTTTTTTTAAAAAACAACAACCACGTTCATAATTGCCAGGTGCAAGCAACCAGAGCCAGTTGTGAATAGTCTTAAGCAGAAGCTTTATTGTTGGTCACCTATATTACAAGAATCTCGCCAATCTGACTGCATTCCCTTGGGAACGGTCAGATAAGACTCCAAAGATTCTGGGGGAAGTCAGCCCTGTGCTACTTTCTGCAGTGCAAAGATTCTAAGCTAAGGCCCTGTCTTATCACCTCCCTCCAATCTAATTGGAGATTCTATCAAAATAATCAGATACTAGGATGGAGAATCCAAACAAACAGTCATACCATCTTTTTTTCCATGCCCACCAATAAACTAAAATAAAGAGCATCATTAAAGGAACATTCTAAAGGGATGCTCAACTGTAACCTTTTAGATAATGGTGTGTACAAACTCAGTTCATGTGGCTAGTTTATGGTTCAGTGTGTCATGAGAACCCAGAAAACTGGGTTGAGTGAACCATGATGTCATGCCAAGATAGATATTTAAAGATCAAGTGACCAAGCTGGGCATGAGTGGCCTATCTTTATCATCCAATCCTCCCTCTTGGGCTCTCCAGCCCTCTGGTTTCCCACAAACCCATTCAAATCAAGGAAAAGAACCACAAAAGTAGATTTTGCCCACTGGCTTTTTTCAAGATGGAAAGGATGGGCAGCTTTGAAGGTTTATAGAGTAACAGAGAGGTGGACCCCAATAATCAGCACTGTCAATATTTTAAGGAGCTCCAGGCTTGTATTGGGTGGGGGAGAAGCAGTCATATGTCACAGGTGGTGAAGATCTAGTAAGGGCTGTCTCCTTCCAACACCTGAAGTTCTTGTCAGAGTGATAGAGATTCTGAATCAGTAGTGGAGTGAGACCAGATAAAGAAGATGGAGTAATAACTGGGACAGATTGGCTGGAGCTGAACTAAGTAGTACAGTACATGCTCTTAAGGATTGGAATTGGGTACACATATACAGGTAATCCTCGACTTACAACAATTGAGCCCAAAATTTCCATTGATAAGCAAGACATTTGTTAAGTGAGTTTTGCCCCATGTTACGACCTTTCTCGCCACAGTTCTTCAGAGAACCACTACAGTTGTTATACATTAGTATCAGGGTTGTTAAGTGAATCTGGCTTCCCCATTGACTTTGTCAGAAGGTTGCAAAAGATCAGAGGTCTTCAAACTTGGCAACTTTAAGACTTGTGGACTTCAACTCCCAGAATTCTCCAGCCAGCTATGCTGGCTGGAGAATTCTGGGAGTTGAAGTCCACAAGTCTTAAAGTTGCCAAGTTTGAGGACTCCTGCAAAAGATGATCACATGAAGCCGGGACACTGCAACAGTCAGAAGTATGAGTCAATTACTAAGCATCCAAATTTTGATAATGTGACTGAGGGGATGCTGCAATGGTCGTAAGTGTGAAAAACAGTCATAAGTCACTTTTTCAGTGCCCTTGTAACTTCAAATGGTCACTAAATGAATGGTTGTAAGTCAAGGACTACCTGTATTCATGGTGAGAGCCTCATAGATTTCTGAGAGTGGATTTGCCAAATGCTTTGGCCACAAATTCTGTCCCAATGGCAGCACGGAAAGGTCTTTCTGATAGCACCTCCTTTTCCACCAGTGGTGGATTTCAAATTTTTTTACTACTGGTTCTGTGGGCGTGGCTTGGTGGACGTGGTGTGGCTTGGTGGGCATGGCTTGGAGGGCATGGCAGGGGAAGGATATTGCAAAATCTCCATTCCCACCCCACTCCAGGGGAAGGATACTGCAAAATCCCCATTCCCTCCTGATCAGCTGGGACTCGGGAGGCAGAGAATAGATGGGGGTGGGGTCAGTCAGAGGTGGTATTTACTGGTTCTCTGAACTACTCAAAATTTCCGCTGCCGGTTCTCCGAACTACTCAAAATTTCCGCTACCGGTTCTCCAGAACTGGTCAGAACCTGCTGAAACCCACCTCTGTTTTCCACCTCCACCGATAAATTAAACTCAAAAGCATCGCTAAGGGACATTCTAAAGGAATGTTCAGGTGCTCCAAGCAGAAGATAAAAATGAAAAGCCTTTTTTGGCAGGGAAAGAAAATGTGAGAAACTGCCAGGTAGATTTTTAGCACTGTGTTATTTTGGAAAAGTTAATCTATTTCCAATTAGCATAGGTTTTCTTCCTGGTAGGTATCATTATATCAACCGTTTTTATCAACATTGCCTTTAGAAACAAAAACAGTGATTTGGCAATGTTTTAGAAATAAATATTTGTGCAAGAGCATTTACAGGAAATACATTATAACATTATTTAAAGCAGAGAATAAAGCCCTTTTTTTCCTCTTCTTTTTTCTTTTGCTGCCATTTTAGACGGGTTATTTCTGAACTATCCGAAAATCCTTTCCAAATGTTAAAAGCTTTGGCAGTAACTGCACTGCATATTATATTTTCAATCAGTGCTATCTCTGGTTGGATCATGGTTATATAAAATATTAAAAGCTGTAAAAGCCATAAAACAATAAAAACAGTAGCATGCGTGAAAAATATTTATTTCCTCATATTATTTTCAAACTTTGTGTGGATTCAAAAATAGTTCCATCCTCTGGCCATATTGTCTTTCTTTCTTTCTTTTAAATTAAGCATGCTGCAAGAATTATCTTTGGGGAACCTAAGGGACATATTCTTTTTTTAGTAGTGGTTTCTATTAAATTATAAATATCCTCTATTACTTATAGTCATTGATAGATAAGACAATGCAATCAACAGATAGATAAGACAATGCTTTTGAGCAGTGGTGAAATCCAATTTTTTTTACTACCGGTTCTGTGGGCGTGGCTTGGTGGGCGAGGTGTGGTGTGGTTTGGTGGGCGTGGCTTGGTGGGCGTGGCAGGGGAAGGATACTGCAAAATCTCCATTCCCACCCCACTCCAGGGGAAGGGTACAGAGGTGGGTTCCTACCAGTTCTAACCGGTTCTTTAGAACCGTTAGTAAATCGGCGATGACATCACGGAGCCGGTTCTGTCGGTGTCTCCGTGGGTGCCAACATTTTGGATTTTTGCTTTTGCGCAGAAACTATTTTTTTTATTGCTGCGGGCGTGCGTGCAGGCGCACGGCGCAACCCTGAGCAAACCAGCAGCAAAAGGATCCAGAACCCACCTCTGGAAGGGTACTGCAAAATCCACATTCCCTCCCCACTCCTGGGGGAAGGATATTGCAAAATCTCCATTCCCACCCCACTCTGGGGCCAGCCAGAGGTGGTATTTGCCGGTTCTCCAAACTACTCAAAATTTCCGCTACCGGTTCTCCAGAACCTGTCAGAACCTGCTGGATTTCACCCCTGCTTTTGAGACAGAGGGATTTAGTGAATTTAAGGTTTAGAGCAGTGTTTTTTAAACATGGTAGCTTTAAGATGTGTCAATGCTGGTTTGGGAATTCTAAGAATTGAAGTCTACACATTTTAAATGTTGCCAAGTTTTATTTAACTGAGTCTAGAGTCAGTGTTGCATACATTAGTGGTGCTTTCACATCAAGTCCTTATTGCACAAGTGTCCCATTCATTTGTAGAATTGGGGGGAAGGTTGCCCAGGCATATAGAAGACATAGCATCATAGACTCATACGGCTGGAAGTGACCTCAGAGGTCTTCTAGTCTAACCAAGGCAGAAGTCAAGGCAGAAGTCTTATACCATCAAATGGTTGTCCAGTCTGTTCTTGAAAACCTCCAGTGATGGAGCACCCACAATTCCAGGAGGCAAGCTATTCCATTGATTAACTGCTCTCACTGTCAGAAAATTTCTCTGTCAGGGTTCCAAATAGCATCCAAAACTAAATCAGAGTCCAAGGCAAAGTATTGCTCAAAGTTCCATATCTTATTAGCCATATCTTATTAGAGACTTTGGCCTGCCATTCTCCTTACTTGTAAGTTGGACAGGATGGGTAGGCTGAGAGAAATCATGGAGATAAACAACCAAGAAATGGAATTTGTTGGTAGCTAATCTCATAAAGGACACCTAAGAGGAGGTGCCCAGAAATCTGGGGAAAAACAATTAAAAACATTTCAAAAGATTGTGCCTCAGTGAAATTACTAATAAACAAAGGTTGAAAATTCATTTATAGATTCATGATTCTGCGTTTGTCCCTAATAGTCACTTATGTTCGGCTTACCAATTCAACCTGATAACACCATTGCTTGGCATTTTCTGTCCTTTGGTCTTTTCTATTTCTTCTTCTTATTATTATTATTAGATTGATACCCCACCTTTTCAACAAGAGCTCATAGGGTAATATGTAGCACTCCTTCCTCTGATTATTTTTCCCCACAAGAAGATTGGAAAGATAATAACTAACCAAAGCTACTCAATAAGCTTCCATTCTCAATTTTAGACTCTCCACAATCCTAATACAACATCTTAACTAGTATATGACACTGCCCAAATATTAGCCTCAGGAATGCTCCAAGTCAAAGCATTCTGGCTGGTTGTGGTCAGAGAGAATGACATGAACGAACTCTAAGCTCTGGCAGAAGCCTTAGGACCTTGGACAGCTCCCTGCAAGAAGTCACAGGATGTTGCTCTACCAGTATTTCACAACTGTTAAGGCAGGTGGACTTTAACTCCCAGAATTCCCCACCCAGTTCACCTGTCTCAACGTTGTTAGGTTTGAAAAATGCTGCTCTACCACCTGCCTATCAACAGCTACGGTCTTAAGACAGATAGCAGAGCCTGGTCAACTTAGCTATGCTCCGGCTGACTGCTGAGTGTATGTCAGCTCTTCAAGCCAGATCAAACTAAGAAACCAACCCATGTAGGCCAACAATACTATTGCACAATTAAAACAACAGAATTTTGCAATTCTTAATGCACTTCTGTGATGGCATGTGGGAAACATTCACTCTCCAGCTAAAAGCACTGTGTTTCCCTGCTTCAGCATCACTCCAGTATGACACTTTCTATTTTAAATTAAAAAAAAATAAGCCACGGATATGCATAATCATTGCACAGAAAAAGCAATAAACGTCTATACATCTAATAACTCTTTTACCATTTAAAAGTCCTGGCTTCCGGGAATAAATCCTGGGAATTGTATCTGGGCAGATAGAGAGGCTGACTCCCCAAGAGTGATATTTCCCAGGATTCTCCAGTAAGAAAGAATCACTATAAAATCAGTTTAGAGCAATCATACCAGGAGTGGGATTCACTTACCTTCCTTACCGGTTCGCAAATGTGAGCGCGTGCATGCACACGGCCTTCTGCACATGAGCAGAGCCTCAAAAACGTCAATAAATGGGACGTCATTAGGTCCGGGCGGGTGGGCGGGGCCTCCCGCAGTCGCCACTACCGGCTCGCCCGAACCGGATCGAACCGGCTGAATACCACCTCTGCATCATACTGACACTAATGCAACTTTTCCTTCATTTTTACCAGTGCCATCTTTTAAACCAGGGTCAGCAAACTATAGTCTTCAGGCCAAATCTAGCCTACCAATTGGCCTACAANNGGGACGTCATTATGTCCAGGCGGGTGGGCGGGGCCTCCCGCAGTCGCCACTACCGGTTCGCCCGAACCGGATAGAACCGGCTGAATACCACCTCTGAATCATACTGACACTAATGCAACTTTTCCTTCATTTTTACCAGTGCCATCTTTTAAACCAGGGTCAGCAAACTATAGTCTTCAGGCCAAATCTAGCCTACCAATTGGCCTACAAATTAAGAATTGAGAGGCAGACAGGTGGCAGATTGCCAGATCTGAGTCTGAGCCAAACTCCTGGGGCAAAGGTAGCGGCCAAGCCATCCTGGGCAGGGGCAGCCTATCAGCATCCTCCTTGCTGTCAGGCCAGAGTCTTCCCATAGTTACCATGCTCTTTGGCCTGCAGACCTGCCAGCCACAGTGGTAGAAGAGAGGCAGGCTCTGGTCCTTTATGGCAGAAGTCTCCAAACTTGGCAACTTTAAGACTTGTGGACTTGCTGGCTGGGGAATCCTGGGAGTTGAAGTCCACAAGTCTTAAAGTTGCCAGGTTTGGAGACCCCTGCTTTACAGAATAGGCTTGGTGAACCCTATCTAAACTGTAGCAATCTCAATCTTCACACCCGCAAAGAACTATTATAAAGTGCAACCAGTATGCCCAACAATGTCTCTCCTAATAAGGAAACCTTATGGTACAGGTAGTCCTCAATTTATAATCAGTCATTTAAGTCCATCATTTTCAAAGTTATGATGGACCCTGAAAAAGGGACTTATGAGCCGGATTCAAAGTTCCGATGTCCCATTCCCATGTCTCCCACAGTCACATGAGTGCATTTGGGGGCACTTGGCAACCAGCCTGCATTTATGAACATTTGCAGCACCCCACAATCACATGCCATTTTCCAATTCCTGGCAAAAACCATCTCATAATAAACAATGGGTTTGCTTAATGATTGCAGTGTTCACTTAACAACCACAGTGTTTGCTTAGTGACCAGCACCGAAAGATTGTAAAATTGGGCATGTGTCAACTTGCAAAGCTTTCAAGTTGCCATAAGAAGGATGGGGGAGAGCTGACGGAGTGGCTGATTGTACTAACTGAAACTACATTCCACAAATGTTTCTTTTACTGATTGTGTCCTAGGTTACCGGAGTCAGAAGGAGGGGTGTGGGGTTCACAGCCCGCCAACGTGGTTCATTGGAGAATGTGATTTATGGCATGTCCAGTGAGAAGGGGGGGAAACAGGGTCATGAGGGCACGTAACCTGCGTGAGCTCAGTTCTGACTGCAACACAGTATTGCCGAAATGTCACTCCCAATAAATCGCTATATTTCTTTGGGAGTTTGGCTCGTGACTCATGAATTAATTAGGGCATCTTTCGGAAACTTCACAGCATGCTCACAGGGTGACCCACTTTATGACTGAAATTGCGAGCTCAAATAGTCATAAGTGAAGGACTACCTGAATAGCATCTGCTTAGACACAATACAAACAAAATCTATGGAAATTTCACATCCAACGTGTTGTCACCTGTGTTCTCACTCTATAATCTTATTTCTTTTACCCACAAAATGCCTTAGGTAGGAGCTTACTAATCAAGATGCAAAGTATGTCTCCAAATACAGACATTTTTATCTTCTTTCAAAGAACATGCATATCACTCCTGATTTGTACTACCGTGTTTCCCCGAAAATAAGACAGGGTCTTATTTTCTTTTGACCCCCGAAATATGGCCTTGGCCTTATTATTGGGGGGGGGCTTATTATTTTGGGGGTGCAGTAGGCGGCGAGTGTGGGACTAGATGTCCCATCGCCGCCGCCTTCCCTTCCTGTTCTTCGCGCCGGCCGAGCAGCTGGCCCGCCGCCACCGCCTCGTGGAGCAGGACTCTGCAAGGCTTGTTGTGCTGTTGCATGCACGAACTGCAGGACTGCCGCGAGCTTCATCATACCGGCACAGCTGGCATCCTGCTGCTCGCGGCTGTGCCGGTATGTCAAACCTCGCGGTAGTGCTGCCGTTCGTGCATGCAATGGCACTCGCTGTTGTGTCCAGGGAAAAACATTGTAATAAAAAAAACTTTGCGAGTTCAAGAAGTTTGATTGAACTCGCGAGGTTTTTTTATTACAATGTTTTTCCCTGGACACAACGGCGAGGAACACTGGAAAGGTAAGCCGTGCATCTCGCGGCCCAACACATCCCACCCCGACCCAATGGCAACAGCAGCCTGGCTGCTTCTCTTCCCTGCTGTCTCTTTATCGAGAGGGGTGGCAGGTGGGATGGGGGAGAAGCGAGATGCATGGAGCGAGACATGGCTCCCCTTGCCACCTCTTCCCCCCCCTTGCCAGGCATGACATGGCTCCTGCCCCTTGCTTAGCCATCCGCCCCCTTTAGGGATGCAATTTGGGGGTGGCAGGTGGTGCGGGGGATGGGGTGGGGTAGGCCGCGAGACGACAACCCCGGCTAGAAGCCGCTGGAAGCGGAGAAGAGGCCGGTCGGGCCAGTCGCCTGCTGCCGTGTCTTCTGGCAGCCGGGGCAGAGAGGCAGCGAAGGGCGAAGGGAGCCACAGCCCCGCATGGAGCTGGAACCATAGAGCGGGACGCGCACTTCCAGAGTAGCCGCTGCCGGAAGACTCTGCCCCGGCTCCTGGAAGACTCGGCAGCAGGCGGCTGGACCGACCGGCCTCTTACCGCTCGGTCGGTGAGTGGCGCTCTGCCCGGCCAGAGGGGCAGTTGTCTGCTGGGTGGGTACTACGTGGCAAGAGGTGCCAGGCGGCTGCTCTCTTGCGAGTGGGGCGGGAGTTTGCAGGCAAGGGGGATGGATGGGAGGCAGGCAAGTGCCAAAAACACTGGGAGGAGAGAGAACAGAGAGGTAGCTCCCGATCAGCTCAGCTGATCCGCGGGTCGGGTTTAAGGGGCCCAGCTGCCACTAGATGACCGGGGAAGGGAAGGGCTGCCTCCTGTGCTGCCCACGCCCACCCCTTCACTAGGGCTTATTTTCGGGGGAGGGTGTATATTTACACCCACCCCAGAAATCAGCCTTGGCCTTATTTTCAGGACATGTCCTATTTTCGGGGAAACACGGTAGTGATAGCAATAATTATCCAAATGCTACAATCAGTAAAGTCAGTTTACATCATTATCCTATATTATACTTTGTAATACATTTCTTCTGTTTAAAAAAATATAGAAAAGCAACAGACAAGTCTCTTTACACAGATGAATCATAAATGTTTTTTTAAAAAAATCAGTTTGAGAAGGACTTCCGCAACGCGATATCCATTACTGGAAATGTACATCCGTATATCTGTACTTCTATTATTGATGGAATCATCTGCAGGAAAGGAAGATTAAAATAAACATTATGTAAAATATTTAAAATAACGAATTTCGCTTCCACCGAAAAGATGCTGGGTGAAATATCCAGTAACCTTGAAGGTAACCGGAACCAACTGAGGTCAGCAGATTACACCGAAGAACTAGGGGATGTTGTTTTATACTGACTTTGACATCAATCTGACAGGCTATCACACCAAAGAAATAGCAAATTGGGTTTGGTCAACTGGCCAAACAAATATTTTCATACGATACTCCTTAATTTAGACATTTTGGAAAATGTCAAACATTCTCAGAAACTTTCTAACTCATCTTAAGAGAGGACCCAGTTTTGTTAGCAAGTCACTCACAGTTTGTGTTCACCAAACATTGTAGACTAGTAAACAGTAGTTTGTAGCTGTGTTACTGCAAAGCTACCCACAGGACTAGGTATCTCTTCAGTGTATTGTGTGAGCTCACCCAAGTTGCTTGAAGAAAGCATCCTTCTGTTCATCAAAAGTGAAATGTTTTACAAAGACAAAAATATATATATAAATGCCATGCATTTGCAAGCAGGAAACAATATTCTGCAACCAGCTATTTGCACTCACATAAATCTGAGAGACATTTAGTTAAATTTCTATATTTAAATTTTCTGGATGTGGAAGACAGGAATTATTCTTATAAAAATAAAATTCAAGGAAATATAGCACACTTGTTTTAAAAAAAAAAGGGCAGTGTGAGGTGTTAATACTGGGAAGTACGATTGAGAGGCACAAGGATGAGATATATGTCTCTTCTTCCTTCCAAGAGAATGAGCAGATTAAGGAGGAAAGATTTTGAGAATGAAGTTTTTTCCTTGCTGATCTTTAGAAAAAAAATGCTAAAGGTTGGATGGAAGGGTTGCGGTTTGGGATTTCCTGGGTGGAATCTCAAAGTGGGAAGCTGGAAAAACATATTTCAAGAAGGCAATCCCATATTCTTCCCAAGGCCATGCCCATGAAGTCAGCTGGGGCCCACGTCCAAAGATTCTTTTACAAAGAGTCCCAAAGGTGCTTTTTCAGGAGGCAACTGGACTTTCTTGCTTTTTCTTTGAAGACATTTCACTTCTCATCCAAGAAGCTTCTTCAGCTCTGACTGGATGGTGGGGAGTGGAAGGATTTATATTCCTTGCAGACAGCTGGTCAATTTTAGAGAGTCGTTGAGGCCACTTGGAGGTTTATCTGTGTTCTCAGGGTCACCTGAGTAGTGCAAATGGTTCCTTCCATTCCCCACCATCCAGTCAGAGTGGAAGAAGCTTCTTGGATGAGAAGTGAAACATCTTCAAAGAAAAAACAAGGAAGTCCAGTTGCCTCCTGAAAAGGCATCTTTGGGACAACCATGACCTGGATGACTGAGAATCTCCACAGACTTTACAGATAGTCCTTGACTTACAACCTGTTGCTTAGTGACCATTCGAAGTTATGATGAACACCCCCAAAGGTACAACTTGGTTCCAAAGTTTTGACAGCTGCCCCCCCCCATGCAGTCACATGACTGCATGTCAGACACTTGGTAGATGCTTACATTTAAAGCTGTTTGCACATCCTGCAATCACATCAGAGGTGGGTTCCTCCCGGTTCGCACCGGTTCTATAGAACCGGTAGCAAACTGCTGGTGACGTCACGGATCCGGTTCTGTTTTTTTTGGGGGGGGGGGGATTTTTTGGGAAATTTTTACTATTTTTTTTTCTTCTGCACATGCGCAGAAGCCGAGTCCCCGGCACTGCGTATGCGCCACCATCTTGTTTTTGGCTTTTTGGGGGGAATTTTTTGCAAATTTTCACTACTGCGCAATGCGCGCACAGCCACGCGGCGCGGGAGGAAGCGAACTGGCAGCAAGGTAAGTTAGAACCCACCCCTGAATCACATGACTGTGATTTGTGTTTTTGCAGAAAAGTTTACTTCTGGTTTGGGACAAAAATGGCCCATGGTGAATAATGGGTCCACTTAACCACCACAGCATTTGCTTCATGACCACCAAAAAAGGTCATAAAATTAGGTCAATCACATGGGTGACCTGCTTTACAGCTGCCATGATTTACGACAGTTGTAAGTTGAGAAGTACCTGTATTATTACTCCCCTTATGCAAAAATTTATGGGCTTCAAGAGGCTACTAGATTTCAATTTTAGCCAGTGGTAAAAATTTCTGGAAGTTAACTTAAAACTGTGTTACTTTGAAAGTTACAGTATTCCATACTGCTTTTGTTTTTCTTTTAAATTTAAAGAAACATGCATGCAGTTATGTGCAAAATCATATTTGGTTTCCAAGGTGAATACACTCTTGGAAAGGTTTGGTTTACTTGGAAGTAAAGTGAAACATGCTTCTGATTTTAATTTAGAGAGGTCATTGTCCAAAACGTAGGAAACAAGATCTTCTTTCTTCAATCAACTTGGACACAGATTTGTATGTTGACATCCAACCTTATAAAGTGGTTCAACATACATCAAGGACAGTGGTAAAATCCAATTTTTTTTACTACCGGTTCTGTGGGCGTGGCTTGGTGGGCGTGGTGTGGCTTGGTGGGCATGGCAGGGGTAGGATACTGCAAAATCTCCATTCCCACCCCACTCCGGGGGAAGGATACTGCAAAATCCCCATTCCCACCCCACTCTGAGGCCAGCCAGAGGTGGTATTTGCCAGTTCTCCGAACTACTCAAAATTTCCACTACCGGTTCTCCAGAACCTGTCAGAACCTGCTGGATTTCACCCCTGATCAAGGATCAGCTGAAGATCAGGAGATACAATTCGGATTGTGTGTTGGTTACATTCGGGGCATATGTTGATTGGTTCACAAAATCAGCTTCAAATTCAGCACCATCCCATTTTGATAAGTCGATGAGGGCCAAGGAAAGAATGAGATGTAGATTAACCAAATACAAGACTGGGGAGAAGAATCCTGCCTATTCTAAAAGCTTCCAGATCTTTGGTTTCAAGATTCTTGTTTTGCATACTGATAGGTTTGAACTTTAAGGGCTGAAAAAGTTGTAAGCTCCTGGAAGCAGGAAGTGAGCTAGGATAGAAAGCTTGGATAGCAAGCCAACTCAAAACCCTTGTTCCTGGCAAGAAGGATGGAGTCTAGCTAAGAAGCTAACAAGGATGATAAATAAGGCAAAATATATGGAAATGGCCAGGAGGGTTAGGAACAGAAATTTGGCAGTTTGGGGTGGTTATCAAATAGTGGCACAGAACTACCTCGTGTATCATAAGGATGTCATGCCATGCAAGTTGTATCATGGTTTGAAGCATCCAACATTCTATCCAGTTAGTAGCACAAGACTTGATAACTGACTCACAAAGTTCCCATTTCAAGCTTCTTTCCATCTCAGATGCTTAGCGGGTATTTTATAAGCCTATATGTCCACGATTTTTTCAGTTTTTGTCCATGACCATAGGCTCTACTCATCATAATACCATCTGCATCTCTTATTTCGTTTCACTGTAAGTTGTATTTATAACACATTCACCCCCCCAGAAGTGATGCATCTTGGAAAATATCTTGGGGAAAAAAGTATGTGGTCCACATAAATAATATGTCTTGGAGTGTCTATGATTAACTTGCAGATAATTTTCTGATGTGTTCTAGAAGGAACATCAAACATGAGAAAAGTCCACTTGGGCAAATTGCAAACAAGCCATGATCCTGATGATCCTTATTTGGGAGGTCAAGCTAACAAATGAAGATATGGAGGGGGGGGCTGTTTTTTACAATTCTCCCTAAGTTGGGGTTTTGGTGTGCACCATGCCTTGCTCGACATGTCGAATAAGTTCTTTGCGGTTGTCCAGGATAGTGTCAAAGCTCTCCTGCAGTCGATTTTGCTGGCCAGCAACCTTCTGCTGGAGGCTGCGAATCCAACGTAGCAAGGCCAGGCGGCGATACATCACTAAATGGGTGTGATATTTCTGTTTCTCCAACTCTTTGAACTTCTTCTTCTCCTGCATGTTCCTGAAAGCTTCTGCCAGTGCTGGAGAGAAGGTCTCAGAACTAGAGGAAGAGCTGTCAAAATCACCAGAGGAGGTTTGCTGCTTAGCGTTACACGTCCAGTCTTCATCAGTTACAGAAGGTATCTTCCAAACATTGGTGCCATCACTCTCAGGGCTATCAATCCAACGACTGCTGGAATAACCATTATCTTCTTGAGGGGAACCATTATCTTCTCGAGGGGACAGTTTCCCTCTTACCTTTACCTTCACCTGGTAGTTGGTCTCTTGTTCTGGACTCCTGACCTCAGCACCTTCAGGTGGTCTACGGATGTCCTCCTCTTCTCCTTCCTTCTCCTCCTCTAAGCCCAGGAAGTTGTCATCAGACTTTAGGTTCTGAGAAATGCCTCTGGAGCAATTCTTTGCTTTCTGTCGGTGTATTAGATCAGTCAGATTCTCAGATACCTTCTTTATCCCATTGTCATTCCATTGTTCCCATTCCTCTGGTATCGGCACCTTTGATATGGGTTGGCTCCAGTTTTCGTTGCTATCATAGGACTTCTCATCCATGAAGTTGAGGTTCTTGTCTGGATGGGAGTCCTTTTTGTTACGGTAGATCACATCCTGCTGTGAATTTCCCTGGGCTTCACCGAGCTGTGGATGGAGGGGGAATTCCGGCTGGCACATGGCAAACATCGATGCCCCCACCCAACTGGGAAAAAGAAACCAGCAGAGAAAGAAATATAGATGTAAGGACATGACCAATATGCAGAAAAATTCCAACACTCCTAGGTGTCATCCTGAAATTCATGCTTTGGATCCCAGGCCAATCTCAGCATTTAGACCTCTCTAAAAGCCTGGATCATCAAATAAAAAAAAACCCGTGATCAGTAACCATGTGATCAGAGCTGACTAAGCTTCTTCTGAATACAGTTTAGTTTTCCAGGACTTAAGGAAAGTTTCCTTTGCTCCTATAATGAGCTTCTGGTTATCTAAATCCTGATTTATTTCATTAACTCAATGGTGCAGGTTCATGCAACACTGAACTAGCAATTGACCAGCCAAGTTGAGTTCACACAGCATACAGTACTGATCCACAAATTAACCAGATTTTGGTCCAGTGAGTTGTGTGAGGTCAACCCCATTGCTGAGTTGTGTGAGGCCAACCCTATTGCTGAGTTGTGTGAGGCCAATCCCATTGCTGAGTTGTGTGAGGCCAACCCCATTGCTGAGTTGTGTGAGGTCAACCCCATTGCTGAGTTGTGTGAGGTCAACCCCATCGCTGAGTTGTGTGAGGCCAACCCTTTTGCTGAGTTGTGTGAGGCCAACCCTATTGTTGAGTTGTGTGAGGCCAACCCTATTGCTGAGTTGTGTGAGGCCAATCCTATTGCTGAGTTGTGTGAGGCCAACCCCATTGCTGAGTTGTGTGAGGCCAACCCTATTGCTGAGTTGTGTGAGGCCAACCCTATTCTGAGTTGTGTGAGGCCAACCCTAGTGCTTCTTTTGCTGGGGAGGCGGGGAGGAGAAGATAACTTCATGCTAGCCCCCAAGTAAGTCACAAACTGGTCCATATTTCCATCTTTCTAAGCATGGGTGACTATGTTGCATAACCTTTTTCTGGCTTAAAGCCACAATAGTCCTCTGAATGCATGCTGGGGTGAGAGGGCCCTGTCACTCTAAGTGGGACCTGGATGATTACTTTAGCTGATCTAATTTAAGTTTTACTAAAATAAATGAATATAACACAGTGATCAAAATGAACACAGAACATAGAACAATAAGGTTTGAAGAAAACATTGAGGTCTTCTAGTCCAATCCCCTGCTCAACCTGGAGATCCTATACCCATGATGGCGAACCTGTGGCACGCGTGCCACAGGTGGCACGCGGAGCCATATCTGAGGGCACGTGAGGCGTTGCCCTATGTCAGCTCCAGTGCTGGCCAGCTGATTTTCGGCCTTCCGGAGGGCGGGGGGAGGCCGTTTTCGCCCTCCCCAGGCTTCAGGAAAGCCTCCGGAGCCTGTGGATGGCAAAAAACAGACCCAACGGGCCTACCGGAAGTTTGGAAACGAACTTCCGGTTGGGCCGTTGGGCTGTTTTTCACCCTCCCCAGGCTTCAGGCAGCTTTCCTGAAACCTGGGGAGGGTGAAAAACGGCCCAACCGGAAGTTCTTTTCCGAACCTCCGGTAGGCCTGTTGGGTCCGTTTTTTGCCATCCACAGGCTTCGGAGGCTTCAGTGAGCCCTGCGCGCATGCACGGGGGGGGGCAGCGTGGAGGGGGTTGTGCACGCATGCACAGGGGGAGGGCATTGCATTATGGGTGTGGGCACACACGCATGCACACCCTTTTGGCACCCGAGCAAAAAAAGGTTCGCCATCACTGTCCTATACTATTCTGGACAAATGGCTGTCCAGTCTCTTCTTGAAAACCTTCAGGGTTTGAGCACCCAATAAACGAAAATATTTGTAGTTCATGGTTGAATTGAGGGGTCCTTTGTCGCCCTCTGAGCTTGGTTGTTTTCTTGCAGGTGCTTCATTACTCAAATTAGGTAACATTATCAGTGCTAGTCACTAGCACTGATGATGTTACCTAGTTTGGGTAATGAAACATGCGCAAGAAAACAACCAAACTCTGATGGAGCACCCACAATGGCTTTCCATATATTTAATCATTCTGTCCCCCTTTTCCTCCCATAATGGTTACCTTGGCACTACAGGCTTAATCTTGTTACCAATATAATTTTGATACGAGTGATAAACTAACCGAACAAATTGTTTGCAAAAAGAGGCCAAGCCAACTCCCTCTCCTCACCCAAATTAACCTTAAACAGGCTTCACAAGTTATGCATAAAGCCACCGTTAGGCCTTTAACACTTTAGTATATTGTACCCAAACATCAGAAGGCCCACAACGTGGCAAGCACAGCTTACAGGGGCTCTGCCATCCTTGGGGCTGCAGGTTGTGTAGTTCAGCTGTAGGTCAAATGAAGGCAGATCTGGGCCAGACAGGTGGAATATAATAAGCTGGCAGAAAGGGAAGATTTTCTCCTCCCCCCCAAAAAAAACATCCAGGTGAAAGGGGGGGGGGGGAAACCAAGCCGATTTCCATACAATCCTAAAAGACACCGAGGTGGAACAAGGGGGTCCAGAATCTTGACTCAGCATTGCTAACATATGTGGGCTCTCCCCCCTTCCCCGCATTTTCCAAGCAAGCTCTAGAAAATATTTTTTTCCTTTCCCGGCTGAGAACGACGCTGTCCTTAAGCCTTCCCTGTCGGGGAGGTGGGAGAAGGCTGGACCTGTTTGCCGTTTTAGGGCATGTGATTGGGGGGGGGGGGGGGGGGGGGGGGGGGGGGGGGTTGTCAGGTGCAGCGCCCATGGTCGTGCAGGCAAACTGCAGGCACTTTGCACCAAGGAAGGAAGGAAGGAAGGTAGAAACCGGGAACCGCTCTTGGTCGGGAGTCCCGCTCAAACGTCCCCGCTCAAACTGTC
>QLTV01001686.1:6017-27088 GCA_003457575.1 Thermophis baileyi | reverse complement strand
CAGCCCCTGAGATATTGGAACACTGCTATCATGTCACCCCTGGTCCTTCTTTTCATTAAACTAGACATACCCAGTTCCTGCAACCGTTCTTCACATGTTTTAGCCTGCAGTCCCCTGATAATCTTTGTTGCTCTTCTCTGTACTCTTTCTAGAGTCTCCACATCTTTTTTACATCATGGCGACCAAAACTGAATGGAAATATTCCAAGTGTGGCCTTACCAAGGCATTATAAAGTGGTATTAACACTTCACGTGATCTTGATTCTATCCCTCTGTTAATGCAGCCTAGAACTGTGTTGGCTTTTTTGGCAGCTGCTGCACACTGCTGGCTCATATTTAAATGGTTGTCCACTAGGACTCCAAGATCCCCCTCACAATTACTACTATTGAGTGAGGTACACATCAGAGGTGGGTTTCAGCAGGTTCTAACCAGTTCTGGAGAACCGGTAGCAGAAATTTTGAGTAGTTCGGAGCAGGGGTGGGTTCTAACTTATCTCGCTGCCGGTTCGCTTCCTCCCGTGCAGCGTGGCCGCGCCTTGGGGGCGCCCGCACGCCTTGGGGGCACGCGGCCGCATGCGCAGTCCAAAAAAATATTTTTTTTAAAAAAAAAGCTGAAAACAAGATGGCGACGCATGCGCAGTGCCGGAAACTCGGCTTCTGAGCATGCGCAGAAGAAAAAAAAATAAAAAATAAAAATTCAAAAAAAAAAGATGGCGGCGCCCACAGACTGGCACCGAGCGAACCGGATCGGTGACGTCATCGTGATGTCACCAGCGGGTTGCTACCGGTTCAGGAGAACCAGTCCGAACCGGGAGGAACCCACCTCTGGTTCGGAGAACCAGTAAATACCACCTCTGACTGGCCCCGCCCCCATCTATTCTCTGCCTCCCGAGTCCCAGCTGATCGGGAGGAAATGGGGATTTTACAGTATCCTTCCCCTGCCACGCCCACCAAGCCACACCCACCAAGCCACGCACACAGAACCGGTAGTAAAAAAAATTGAATCCCACCACTGTACCACATATACTGTACCTGTGCATTTTGTTTTCCTTGCCTAAATGGATAAATACTGTAGATAAATACATTTGCTTCATACCCAGCTGAATGTCATTTCTGACTTGTGGACTTCAAATCCCATAATTCCCCAGCCAGCATGGAGGTTGACAGCTCCCAAGAGATCTATAGGCACCACATTGAAAATGATGGCCGTAGACCATGGCTTATATACCACAGTGATTGAATTTGCTTATTACCTTAAGAACAAATCCAAGCAAACCATGTATGAGTTGTAAATTGTGGTTTATATCTTAGCATTATGGATGAACCAGGTTACTATCTTGTAGAAAACCAAGACCCCTAATGCAATATGCAAATCTATCTCAAATGTTCATCTGATTCTTGTTAAGGCAATTATCTATCTTTTTTGTGCTTTTCTTTGCATTTTGCCTTTCAAATGCTTTATATCAGATATTTGTTCAGTGGATTCCCCTTTCTTTCTCATATCTCTTCTACCTTCCTCTCTTGTCTTCTTTCTCCTTCCTGTTGGAATAATTTACTTATGCTAGGCTATGTCCGTTTACACTTATCTTTTCATCTTCCCATTTTTAATTCAACACCACTACTGTCAAAATTAAATTTAAAGTGGATCTGCTTAATTTTCAAATTATTATTTGCCAAGTGGTTTATGAGTTTCCTAAACAAGATTATGAGGATGAATCATAAATAGGCTCAAAGAGTTCTCTGCTAGATCAGGGTGCAGATGTTCCCTGAGTAAAAGAAGTAACTATTTCATCTTCAAGGGGGTATAGTGATTATCCTCTGGATTCGCTTTCAAAGGATATTATAGGACAGCGGTTCTCAACCTGTGGGTCGCGACCCCTTTGGGGGTCGAACGACCATTACACAGGGGTCGCCGCGCGCGTTAGCCCGCCATCTTGGTTCCACCGTCACTTGCAGGGGTAAAAAGGTCCCGGTTCGGCCGTGCCTGCGGGTCGCCGTCAGCTGGTAGCCCGGACGCCGCCATTTGGGTTCTTCTACCCTCTGCGCATGCGCAGAATGCTTTGCGCATGCGCAGAGGGTAAAAGAACCCAAATAGTGGCATCCGGGTGGGTGGGCGGCGCCTCGCAAGGGCGGTCACGGCGGTGGGGGGGTTGCGGGGGGGTCGTGCCATTAGAAAGGTTGAGAACCACTGTTATAGGATTTTAAATGGCTGGAAAAATTCCCTTACATAGCCCTAGAACAGACTGGAAGGAACGGATTAAAGAAAGAACAACAATTAAGCTTTGCCTTTGTAGTGATTGCAACAACTTTTAACTGAAGTCAAATATGCAGAAAGGAATTTTAAGGGGACATTTCAAGGATTTTCAGTTGGAGGAGAAGGTATAGTCCAAAGGGAGAAGGCTGGAGAAACTGTTCTAAACCTTTCCCACAATTCAGTTTGCAAAACATGTTCCTTAATTTGGTCAGCCCTAAGGCTAGAAAGCGGGGGATCTGTTGGGTTCAACAAATGTACTTACTCACTGAGGAGGTAGCAGGCCCTGAACATCTTTATGGATATGCAAATTATTAATTAAATTAACTTGATTAAATCATGGATATGCAAATTAAATCAATTATGGATATAGATATATTCCGTAATATGGAAGGGAAGGAAACTGGTTTCAGTTCAAGACCAAAATCTCACTTACCAGCTAGTGGGAAAAAGGGAGGCTAACTAAACTGTCCATTGCACATTGAATAGGTTCATAGAATATGCTTAACCAGGATAATTAAAAGATCCAGAAGCTCCATTCACACAATCAAGCGTGATTTTCACTATGAAGATGCAAAGCAGAATGTTTCAGAATGGACTGTTCTAGAATACAGGATTATTCGCTTTTTTTTTTCTTCCAGACTTCCTCAATCTTTTTACCCCCTTCTCCACTGCAGAATATTTGCTTTGGAAGAACAATAGAACATTTCAGGATACCTTGAAATGTTTTGTTTTCCCAACAGAACATTTTGTACATCCCTAATCAATCAGTATTAATCTTTGCTTGGGGATTGACATGTTGGGCAAACCCAAGCTATTGGTAAGCTTATAATTTAGCACACTGTGCAAACCCAGAAAACGGGTTAGTTCAGTAAGCAGGTTAGCTGAGTTATGTAAATTTAGCCATCTCATTATTGATAACTCATTGTTTTTCCTCCAAGAAATTCAGAATGGTATTTTACTGCCCACTTCCAATATTAGGAACATCTGGGAACAACTGGACCATGAAGACAATGTCTAAAAGTATTTTTCATCTAGATTTTCTCCGCCTCTGACTGACCAACTGTTGTAAGACATTCAAATTGTTTTTGTATTCAACCAACGTCAAATGGTTATATACCATGCACATATTTTAGAAAGCTTCTTTAGATACTTAAGCAGACATCATGATGATACTTTGATTCCTTCCACTACTTTATTAAAGTGTACACAGGTATAAACTTATGAATGGTCACTTAGCAACCATTCACAGTTATGACAGACACCCCTCGAAAAGCTACTTACGACCTGATTTCGAAGTTACGATAGATACATAAACACACACTCACACCATTTTCACATGATCACATTTTGGGGATTTGTTAACCAGCTCATCTTTACAGCCGTTTGCACTGTTCCTTGGTCACATAACTCTGATTTTCTACTTTACCAGTTTATTTTATTTATTTATTAAATTTATTTGCTATACATCTTGTTTCAAGCAACTTTCCAGCATCTACTTCCAGTTTCCAGCAAAAAATGTCCATTGGGTAAAAGGGATTTGTTTAATGACCATGGTGTTTATTTAACGACTGCAGCATTTGCTTAATGACTGTGGTCTTTGCTTAGCAACCACTACAACATATCATAAAATCAGGTCCAGTCACAAGATGATAGACAAATTCATGAAGGTTATCAAAGGCTCTTACACTTGATGGCCATTTACTGTCTGTAAAATCAGAGGCAGCATCCCTGACATCAGTGTTTTTCAACGTTGGCAGCTTTAAGATATATGAACTTCAACTCCCAGAATTCCCCAGCCAGCCAAGGTTGAAAAACACTGCCTTAAATGCTGGTTCCAGGAGAGGAACACTACTTGGTCTGGGGATTAAGGCACCAGCGTAGAAAGCGAGAGACCATAAGTTCTAGTCCCACTTTGGCATGAAAGCTAGTTGGGTGACTTTGAGTGAATCACCAGGGGATGGCGAGTACTACTCTTGCCTGCATGAAAGCAGGCTGGGTGACTTCTGGCTAGTCACTCTCTCTCTCTGTCCAATCCACCTCACACAGGGGTGGGTTCCTCCCGGTTCGGACCAGTTCGCCCGAACCAGTAGCGACCTGCTGGTGACATCACAATGACGTCGCCAAACCGGATCGGTCGGTGCCAGTCCGTGGGGGCAGCCATCTTTTTTTCAGCTTTTTTTTGTTTGTTTTTTTGTTTTTGTTACTGCGTCCACGTGGCGCGGCCACGCGGCGCGGGAGGGAGCGAACCGGCAGCGAGGTAAGTTGGAACCCACCCCTGATCTCAAAGGGTGGTTGCTGTGGGGAAAATAGGAGGAGGAAGGCATGTTGGATATTGATCACCACCTTGAGTTATTCATAAAATAATAAAAGGTGAGATTAAAATTAATAATATATGATAATATAATATAAATATAGAATATTATAATATAATATAAAAATCTATTACTACTCTTACCACTGTTTGCACAGACTGCTGGTCTGCATGAATTGACCCTTGGACAGATCCAGCAGGACACTTCTGATGCAGAGGTGGGTTTCAGCAGGTTCTGACCAGTTCTGGAGAACCGGTAGTGGAAATTTTGAGTAGTTCGGGGAACCGGTAAATACCACCTCTGACTGGCCCCACCCCAATCTATTCTCTGCCTCCCAAGTCCCAGCTGATTGGGAGGGAATGGGGTTTTTACAGTATCCTTCCCCAGCCATGCCCACCAAGCCATGCCCACCAAGCCACGCCACGCCCACCAAGCCACACCCACAGAACCTGTAGTAAATTTTTTTGAATCCCACCACTGTTCTGATGGTCTCAGTCAGTTTTTCAAGGAATTAGTCATCATTCAAAGCGGGGGTGGGGTAGGGGGACCTTGCATTGCTCATTTTCCATGCATTTTCCGTGCATTTTAGCCATTTGAAAGTCAGCTGAAAATGGCAGTGGAGAGACCTCCAAAGTGATCCCTCCTTCTCCCCAATGGGTTAAAGCTTTGGTTTTCTTTTTTAAAACTTTCCCTGGATTGTATGTAATCCAACCTTCCCCAACTGCCTCATCTGAATTTAATAAAGCAAGGGGGGAGTTGGAGAAATCTCCCAAAAAGCTTTCATAGAAATTAAAGTAAACAATGCCTTGACCTCCATCCCCTCCTTGCCCCGCTGCTGACTTGGGCCTGTTGTTACGGTTACAGACGGTTTGGCGTTTTTGTTTAATTGTAAACACATTTGGTAAATGCTGCCAGGACTTGGTGGTGGCTCACAAAGAGCACAGGTGAAGAACAGCAGGGGAAATGTCTGCTAGGATAAGAGAGAAAAATGTCCTATTTAAATGGACACAGAAAAGGAGAAGCAACCGACACAACTGAGAAGGCCACAAGTGGTAGGACAAAGTATTTATTAGAGATGCCATCTTGGACTGAGCTGTGAAGAAATATGTGATTTCGGACTGGAAGTTTCCACCGTTCACAAGATGCATTGGTGCTGGACAGGGGTGAAATCCAGCAGGTTCTGACAGGTTCTGGAGAACCGGTAGCAGAAATTTTGAGTAGTTCGGAGAATCGGCAATACCACCTCTGGCTGGCCCCAGAGTGGGGTGGGAATGGAGATTTTGCAGTATCCTTCCCCTGCCAAGTCCACCAAGCCACGCCCACCAAGCCACACCACACCCACCAAGCCACGCCCACAGAACCGGTAGTTAAACAAATTGGATTTCACCACTGGTGCTAGAGTAGGGTCCTAAGCATATCCTCCTAACAATGAATTAAAAATAGAACATCTATGGCTTCATAAGAGCAGAGGTTGGTTGGGTTGGTTGGTTGGTTGGTATGAGTTGTTTTCAGTTCCTAGTGACTACATAGATTTTTCTCCATGATGATCTATCCTTAACCTGGTCTTTCAAGTCTCAAAATGGTCCCCACTGAATCTGAGCCACACTAACATGCTGATCATCCTTTTCTTCTCTTCCGTTCCACCATTCCTAGCATCAGAACCTTTTCCAGAGAGTTGGATCTTTGCACAACGTATCTGAAGTAGGATAATTTGAGCCTACTTAATCTCATTTGTGCCTCGAATGAGAACTCTGGGTTGAGTTCTTTGATGATCCACCTGTTTGCTTCCTTGGGTATCCATATTACTACTACCTGTATCAGGAGTCTTCAAAAGGAAAAAGAAACGTAGAGGCCCAATTCCCTCCTTTCCATTAATACGGGGTCCAAAAGAAAAAAAATAGGGAGGGGTGGGTGAAATTCCCCATTTCCTCTTGCTCTGTGAATTGCTAATAAACTCCAGACAGAAAAGTCTGATTAGGAAATGGCTTCGGAAATTGAAAGGCGGAGGAGAAAGAGGAGAAGGGAGTGCCTGGACCGATGCTGTGTCTCCGCAAGGAGCGAGCTGGGTTTTGCGTGTAACACTTGTGTCCTTCACTTTTCTCCCTTACCATGTTCTATTTGTGCCATCAACTGTCGGAGTGAGATCTAAGGCGGTCCTCTGAATGGGTCGTTTTCAGTGTATTGTTTTTAAGATGCAACTTCTTCTTGTGGAGAGGTTGCCTTTTCCTGTGGAAAGCTTTCATTTGTCTATTTTGCTCTGTGGGTGCTTGAGAACACCCATTGTTAACCCATTTTTTTGATGCTGAGTTGACTTTATAGCTAGGGAATGAGCAAAGTGAAGAGAAGGACCAGGGGAGACATGATAGCAGTGTTCCAATACTTGAGGGGCTACCACAGAGAGGAGGGGGTCAGGCTGTTTTCCAAGGCACCAGAAGGCCAGACAAGGAATAATGGATGGAAACTGACCAGGGAGAGATTCAACCTGGAGATAAGGAGAAAATTTCTGACAGTGAGAGCGATCAACCAGTGGAACAGCTTGCCTACGGAGGTTGTGAGAGCTCCAACACTTGAGACTTTCAAGGGGAGATTGGACTGCCATTTGTCGGAAATGATGTAGGGATTCCTGCTTGAGCGGGGGGTTGGACTAGATGACCTACAAGGTCCCTTCCAACTCTATTAATCTGTATCTGTATCTGTAAAGCATAGTTGTTTCTAAGCATCTTCCCACCTTTCTGTAGAAGTCTCCCTGGCTGTTCACAGATCTACATTTCCTAGTCTGAGAAAGGTCCAGGGAAGAGGTCCCTCTGCAAGGATTGCATGGAGGCAGAGGAATCTAGGGAGGCTGAAGTTCCTACAGAAGGAATGGTGCATTGAAGCATAGCAATCCCCGCAGAAGACCATCACTTCTGTAATGGAAAGTGGGAAAGGCCTTGGGAGACAAAGCAAAGAGATGCTACCAAGGGAACAGTCAGATAAGAGACAGCATAGCCCGCAGCTGCCTAGTGGACAGGGCAAGAAGCTCAAAGAGACCCTCCCTAGTTTCTCTGGTACCTGTAGTAGAGGAGATGGAGTGGTGGTGGTGAAGGAGTTGTACTTGCAGACTTGCATGGTTCTGTCAATGTAGCATGACAATAAAGTAGAATTTCACCTGGTTGTGATTCCTATCTGATTTACCCCACAAAGCTAACAGAAGGGCCCTGCTTCCAGAATAAAGGCTGTGTGTCTATACCATGTGAGTTGCTTGAAATGGGGCAGCACAGAAATATTGCAAAAAAACTGATAAATGAATGTTAACCATGTTTATTGAATTAACCTAATTAATACTTCACATTATACACTATCTTAGTTGAATTCTATGGTTGTGCTCATCCTTTGACAAATGTTCTTTGAATTGAATAAGAGCCTATCTAAAGCACCTCTTTCCAAATTGTTAAAGCAGCCGCATCTTTTTCAGATTCACACAGTTCCTTGGAGAGCTGTTCCAGCTTGTCTCCAAAAGAATATATGCAGGCAACAGCCACTTCATTTTGCACTTTGTTCAGGGGGGGGGGAGTAGTTAAACCAACTCAGGAATTGATGAAACAAGCTATGATTGTTGTGTCTGCAAGACCAAGGCTTGTTTCATATAACAAGCTAAGCCATAGTTTAAGTTTGGATTGTACACTAAATCATAATTTGTTGGATGTGAAGAACGTATAATGTTGGAATGTGGTGACTTTGGTTTGGCTTAATGTTTCATGTTCATCAAACCAAACTCTGGTTTGTTCAACAAAGTTACTCCAAAGATAATTCTTGAATAATTATTTTCATCACTTGCCCCAAACCCAGTGCCCTCCATGGTTAGCCTACATTTTCTCCAGCTAATCAGAGAAGAAGAAAATCTCTTTGATCTTGGACCTCACCAATACAGTGTAAAGCAATGTGTTCTGACTTGAACATAAACAAAACCCCTTCATTTCTAGACAAAAAGTGATTTCCAGTCACTGTACATAATTGACATAAATGCTAAATTTATCTTCATTTAAAAGGGAAAAAATAGTTTTTTTAAAAAGAGGAAAAAAGAGTGCATAGATTGAAAGAGAGAGAAGTTAATAGTTTGTCAAAACTATTGTGTCAAAAAGTCAGGAAAGTGGCCATGAACGTGCACTGAAGCTTCACTTCCATTTTTATGGGGGTCCTTGAAAATGATTTCTAAAGCAAATTCTCTTTCATCAGATTGAATGAGAACTGATAGGAAAAAATGCAGGAGAAAGTTTCTGCCCAGCAACCGTATTTATGGGTTCCATTTTTTAATATGCTTTCTATCCTCTTCTCCCCATGTATATGCATATACACATACGCACACACACACACACATGCTGGTGTTTACACCACATGCTAATCACCTTAATTAAAAACCCTGATACTGTAGCTGCATTTACATATGTGATTTGATATTACCCTTAACTTGTGGTTAGGCTTTTTGCAATTTAATAGATTGCACCGATCCACTTCTTGGTTCATTGTACTGTGTCAGGCCCAAAACCAAGAATGACATAAAGAAATCTTCCAACCTGAATTCTTTATTGTTTTCACATCTACAGCAGAGGTGGGTTTCAGCAGGTTCTGACCAGTTCTGGAGAACCGGTAGCGGAAATTTTGAGTAGTTCGGAGAACCGGTAAATACCATCTCTGACTGGCCCCGCCCCCATCTATTCTCTGCCTCCCGAGTCCCAGCTGATCGGGAGGAAATGGGGATTTTGCATTATCCTTCCCCTGGAGTGGGGAGGAAATGGAGATTTTGCAGTATCCTTCCCCTGGAGTGGGGAGGAAATGGAGATTTTGCAGTAACCTTCCCCTGGAGTGGGGAGGAAATGGGGATTTTACAGTATCCTTCCCCTGCCACGCCCACCAAGCCACGCCCACAAGCCAAGCCAAGCCACGCCCACCAAGCCACGCCCACAGAACCGGTAGTAAAAAAATTTGAAACCCACCACTGAACTACAGGTAGTCCTTGACTTACAACATTCATTTAGTGAAAGTTCGAAGTTACAATGGCACTAAAAAAAGTGACTTAAGACCAGTTTTCACACTTATGACTGTTGCAGCATCCCTGTCGTGACATGATCAAGATTCAGACGCTTGGCAACTGGCATGTATTTATGACGGTTGCCGTGTCCCAAGGTCACATGATCACCTTTTGCAACCTTCTGACAAGCAAAGTCAGTGGGGAAGCCGGATTCACTTAACCACTATGTTACTGATTTAACAACTACAATGATTCACTTAACAGCTGTGGCAAGAAAGGTCATAAAATGAGACAAAACTCTCTTAACAACTGCCTTGCTTAGCAATGGAAATTTTAGGCTCAATTACGGTAATACGTTAAGGACTACCCGTAGAGAGAAAATCTCACTAAACTGAGGATTATCTACTATCTGCATCTACAACATATTCTGGGAACTATTAGGGAGGGACTGTTTTCATCCTCTTTCTCTTGCACATGATATCTGAGCTGCCTCTTACTCCTCTGCAATGCACTCCCTCCTTCCCTCCTTCCTTACTATATTCCACGTTTGTTTGTTTGTTTGTTTATTTATTTATTTATTAGACTTGCATGCCACCCATCTCTCCTAGAGGTGACACATATTATGAGAATCAAGAGAGAGCGTGCATTCAATAACCATCTTAAGTATGCTGTGTAAGCACAGAGCACTGTCACAAATAGGAAACATGATTCCAGAGGTGGGTTCCTGCTGGTTCGGACTGGCTCTATAGAACCGGTAGCGGGAATTTCCCCCCCGCTGACCGAACTGGCAGCGATGGCCGGCTGGACACGCCCCTGAACCAGCTCTCTTGGCGGCGCTGTAGGCGCTGCCATCTTGTTTTTTGCTCTGCGCATGTGCAGAAGCTTGGTTTTTAGCACTGCGCATGTGCTCGCACGGCGCGCCAGGCGCACGCGCCCACGCAGTGCGTGAGGAAGCAAACCGGCAGCGAGGTAAGTTAGAACCCACCCCTGCATGATTCCTATAGGCACTTATGCACCCATGGCCTCTGCCATTGGTATCCATTGGGTGCTCTTAGCCCCTGATTATCTGTTTGATTTGGGTTAGCAGAACCAGGCTGCAAAAATTCAGAGCACCCCAAGGTGGCAGCAAGCAGGAGACTTCTAACTTTTGCTGCCATCTAGTGATCATCTGGATTTGATAGTTCTGGCATGTAACTGCATGTTTAAAGCTTTTGTGACTGACAGACAAATAGAAGCAAAAGGATGCTCGAAGCATTTTCCCCCTGGCATCGTCTTTATTTCTCCAAATTGGTCATTGCCTTTTCTCTGGAACAGATGGGCCCCATTCCAAACAAAACTTTGGGCTGCAGCAAATAACCATTTTTCATTTCAAAGAATAAGAATGAAGCTAAGTAGGCCTGAAGGCATTTTTGGACATCAAAACAACACTGAAAAGTGGTTCACGGCAAGTTCCTCTCCTGCTTTTCAAATATTTCTAAGTCATGTGGTTGCCAAGTAGGCATCAAGAAGACATTTGATGGTAGTGGTGAACTATGTGAACCAAATTGAGAGTTTATAGTTGTACAGAGTCAACAAATAGGAGATAGAAAGTTTCACTAAGAACCCGGCTTCTGTTTTTTCAGAAGGTTTCTGTGTGCAAGACAGAAAAGTAATGAAGTATATGTGGCTATGTGTAATGGTATGTGAAAATGACCTTGGCAGATGGAGGGAAGAGATGCCGCCTAGGGAATAGCCAGATAAGTGAGGGCATAACCTGCAGCTGTATAACAGGCAGAGAAAGAAACTAAAAAATAAACCTCCCGAATTTCTCAGATGATAAAAGAAACAGTGGGAGATTTGTACTTTCACACTTGTAAGATTCTGTTAATGTACAATACCTTATTGTACAATTGTACAATACCTTATTGTACAATTGTACAATTCTGTTAATTGTGCAATAAGGTACAATTAGCTCATCTCATTGTGTTTCCTGTCTAATCTACCTGGGAAGGCTGACACTGGGTTCACACAAGAGTTACAAACCAGACCAATTACAAACTTAGTTGTAAACCTGGTTATAATTTCAGATGGTATGTATGTGTCACTTGAAACCCTGGACAAATAGATTAATGAAATATCCACTGATGTGTGTTGTGTGAACACAGCCACTGTGTTCTGCGAAGTTTTCTGAATGTAAGAAGAAGAGAGGTGTGATAACAGGAAGAGGCATACCTATCTTCTGGTGGAAATCGTTTTGGAACAGAAGTGGCCTCAATCGCAAACTAAGGAATTTGGGCATTCTACTTTTGTAAACAAAAAAACAAAACAAAAAAGACTGAGGCTCTATAACCAGATATTCTTGCCCTTGTCAGAAAAGCGTGGTTCCCAAGATTTTTTTTTAAGAGGAAGCTATGTCAAGCAACAAAACTTTATTACAGTGGTTTCAACCCACTTCATGCCCAGTTAAGCATGGAGTCCCTTTAGGCAAATGGTTAACCTAGTTGCTGAGTTAACCAATTTTCTGGCCTCGCACAAAACATTAACTAAATGGGTTGGATTCACAGAGCATGCAAAACCAGAGGAAATCAAATCAAGGTTAAACTAACCCAACTTATCAGGTGGAATGGATACTGCTGTTAGTTTTAATTGGCCTGGATGGACAAGTTGAATGGATATAACCTTTGTGAGCTTCATGTAGCAATGTAAGTCAAAGCCAAAATGAGATTGGGTATTTTTTTTTATCCAGTCTTATCTCCACATCATATTTAACTGTCATATAGCTTATCCGTTTCACCTTAATCTATTATATGTGTGTGAACACAGTCATTGTGTTTTGCTAGCTCGGGGCCTTGTGTAAACACATCCGTTGTCTCTCTCAGCTTGACAATCTGCAGAGGGGACGTAGCTGCAATCCCCACCAAACCCAGGCCATGTGGGCCAAGTCTCCCTGGCTTCATTCTTATTTCCCCAGGACCTTGAAAAAACTTGCAAAAAATCACTAGCACAATGTGTCTTCAAGGCAAAAAGCTTTTATAAGCCTGTCATGATTCCTCTTCATGCTCTAAGTCCAACCCTCAAACTTTTATAAAAATGAACTCCTAAAGAAGTTACAGTGCTTCTTAAAGTCAGCCATAGGAGAGAAGGAGACGGCCAATTTAGATCGCTTCTAAAGACATCTCCATGTAGTCTTAAAGGAGTAAGTCCACCTTTAAAACTTCAGCTTCTGCCTTTGCTCAGTTGCTTCCTTGGTTTGGGAGTAGAAGGGCTAATATCAGTCTGAGCAACCCCAACCTTAGCTACAAACAGAATGGTGCTGGATAAGATTCCTCCCTAAGTATACTAATAATGTGCCAGAAATCCCTGGAGTCCTGTGGGAAAGTCTGTGGACCTTCTGATTTTGTAGCCAAGAAACCCAAAGCTGTCCTGAAAATAACTATATGACAACATGACAGTTTGGAGCCCTTAAAGTAAGCACTTGTTTTAGAAAGACCGATTTCAATAGAAGCCATGAGGTGGGCTTATTCAGGAAAATAAATTTAGAAATTAAAAGAAAAAATTCCAGAAAGCAGTGACAAACCATTTCTGAAATGTACCAAGAAAATGTGTAGAAACAGTTGTGTTTACATACTCTCCACTTCAGCATGAAGGACATTTTATACTTAAGTGGTATACTCTGGCTTATTTTGAAAAACAAGTAAAGTAGGATCTGATTATCTGTAGAGATTTTCAGTCATCCAGGTCATAGTTGTCTCAAATGTGCTTTTTTTTCTTCAAAAGGCAACTGGTCTGTTTTTTTCCCTGAGGAGGAAGAAGAAAATGTTTCGCTTTTCACCCAAGACACGTCATCAGTTCTGATGGCAGGGGGATCCTTCCATCCATCCTTCCACCATCAAAACTGATGAAGCATCTTGGATGAGAAATGAAAAGTTTTCTTCTTCTTCCTCAAGGAAAAAAAAACAAAACAGCCCAGCTGCCTTTTGAAGAAAAAAGCACTTTTAGGATTTGATTAGTAATGGAACAGGAGACCACCATGAAATCCTCAAACAAGGCAGTGACAAACCATTTCTGTATTGTTATGAGAAAATGGATAAGAGCCTATCTAAAGCACCTCTTTCCAAATTGTTAAAGCAGCTGCATCTTTTTCAGATTCACACAGTTCCTTGGAGAGCTGTTCCAGCTTGTCTCCAAAAGAATATATGCAGGCAACAGCCACTTCACTTTGCTTTTTGCTCTAAAAAAAAAAGTAGTTAAACCAATTCAGGAATTGATGAAACAAGCTATGATTGTTGTGTCTGCAAGACCAAGGCTTGTGTCATATAACAAGCTAAGCCATAGTTTAAGCTTGGATTGTATACTAAATCATAATTTGTTGGATATGAAGAACATACAATGCTGGAATGTGGTGACTTTGGTTTGGCTTAATGTTTCATGTTCATCAAACCAAACTCTGGTTTGTTCAACAAAGTTACTCCAAATATAATTCTCGAATAATTACTATTTTCATCACTTGCCCAAACCCAGTGCCTTCCATGGTTAGCCTACATTTTCTCCAGCTAATCAGAGAAGAATAAAATCTCTTTGATCTTGGACCTCACCGTTTTCTTCTTCCTCCTCCTCCTCAAGGGAAAAGAAACAAAAAACAGCCCAGCTGCCTTTTGAAGAAAAAAAGCACTTTTAGGATTTGATTAGTAATGGAACAGGAGACCATGAAATCCTCAAACAAGGCAGTGACAAACCATTTCTGTATTGTTATGAGAAAATTTCATGGATGGGTCTACAATATGAGGTCACCAGGGCTCTAGTTCAGTTTCAAGGTGAATTAGTGTTGTTGTTATTCTAAAAAAGAATATAATTGGAAAGTGGCATTCAGATGTTGCACTACTAACATCAATAACAATAAATAATGCCACAATGAGACCAGGTTCTAGCTTAGTTACTGAAAGTCCAATCAGGCAGACACTAGATAGTGTGACCCAAAGCTATTATTGATGTTGAGTAAGAAATTCTATATCAGACAGGTTGACCTTCAGGCCAACTAGGACTTCTTCTGGTGCAAGAGCTCCTGAGTATCAGCCAATGAATGGGCTACAGAACTCATCTGGTCCTTCTAGAAAATCAAGGCAGCCAGTGGTCAAGTGAATGGAAGACCAGCAAGGTTTTAAAAAAAAAGGAGTCAGTTGAAAAAAAATTCAAGCAAGCATGATCTGCTATTTCAAACCAAACTCTAAAAACAGGGGCCTTCGAAACAGAATATTTGACTTTTGGAGAGAAACACAGACTCAGAAACTGATGAATAAACAAGGATATATTCTTAGAACAAAAGCTTTTATGGATACTGTAGTGCATGAATTGGAAAAAAAACAGCTGCAAGTATGAATAACATTAATAACAACAAGACAAATGGACATCAAACAGATGAACTTTTGGAAAAGCAACATCACATTTTATTAACTTCAGAGAGATATAACAGTGATGATGCAAGATATGAAAACATTCAATAAAAGAATGTTGAACACCAGCTCTCTGGCAGACAGAGGGAACTGAAAGGATGAATGACTGAATATGTAAAAAACATACTTAAACTATAGGGAAAGACTTCCAGTCTTGAAAAAGAAAAGTAGAAAGGGTCAAAAGATGCAGGTTTTGGGGGTAGAAAAAATTGAAACATATACATGAGGTGAAAGTACAGCAATCAACTAATTTATTAGCCCTTCAAAAATAAAAATACAACATTGGGATACATTGCTATAAAACAAAAGTAAGAAAACCAATCACTAAAATGGAAAAGTCTATTGGAAAATGAATCAATGAATTGCAAGCTGACATTTGAAGAACTTGAAGGAAATAGATTCAGAAATAATATCAAGATGATTTTATAAAAAATATCAAAGAATCAAAGAAATCTCAAAAGAATTAAAACAAGTCATGGCTGTTTTAAAGAAAATTAAACAATATGAATTTTGACAAAATCAGCAGTTTTGAACAAATCAGCATTTGCTTTATAAAAGCATTGCTGGGAAATATGACAAATACACTGTAGATGCTTGCCCTGATAAAGATGAAACATTATAATTTTGGACTAACATCTGGGATAACACAAAGTAACATAATAAAGATGCAACATGGATAAAAGAGATTGAGAAGAAAGAACATTGGCTCGGTCAAAATGGATGATATGGTCATAACATCTGAAATTGTTAAAAAGAAAACAAAGAAGGTTTAAAATTGGAATGCATCAGGAAATGTGAAGTACATCAATTTTGGCTTAAACATCTGACAACATTCTAAGAAAGATTGGCTGTTTAATTGAAAAAATGGAAGAATGGATGACAATTGGTATAATAGTCTAATAATAAAAGACAGAAACAAGGGCATAATTGCAAGCAACTACAAATGAATCACTTGTGAACAATAAGGCAGTTAACTGATATATTGGCACTTTCAATTTTGAATTGTAGCTTCAAAAATGCATGGTATCTGCCTGAACAAAAAAGATAACTGCCAAAATTCTTAAGGAACAAAAATAAATAAATTGCTGATTGACAAAATTATACTAAAAACTTCAAGCAAGGAAAAACCAACTTAAAAATAGTTTGGATGGATTATAAAAAGAGGTAGGATTCTCTTCCACATACAGTAGGGAATACATATGGTAAATGTTTGGAAATATTCGGCATTAGTACAAGCTTCCAGAATTTTGTAAAAGAAGTTACAAAAAAATGGAAAACAACTTTGATAGTCAGTGGCAAAGAAATAGGAAATATAAACATCAGTAGAGGAATTTTTCAAGGGGATTTTCATTGTTTCCACTGCTTTTTAACCATCTCGGTGATATCCTTCACTCGTGTCCTGAATAAAACAGGATTGTCAAAAGAAACTGGGAAAGCATGACTTGAAGGTACATGGAAATCAAAAACTGAAACTGGACCCCTTACTTAAAATAAACAAAATGGTATACAGTTAAAAAATGGGAATATCACTCAATCTTAGCTCACAGAGGAAAACTAGAAATATTTTAGAATACCACACTCAGTCAGATAACATCTTACAGAGTGAAATCAAAAACCAGTTTGGAAAATTTATCATTCATGAAAAAATTCTAAATTCAAAGTTGAGAATGCAACCAAAGCTATAAACAGTGATACCAGGTATAGAATAAGCTTATATAAATTAAGCTAGACACAGGTTGAATTGGACAATTCAGAAAACCCCAACAACAATGTATCATGCGTTGAATCCATAAAATGATGTTGATTGATTATATTTAATCAATTATACCGGTATTTAACCTAAAGTATACTTTACTTACACTTAAAAATGATGGTTTACTAAGATAATATCAGAGAAACATTGATTAAATGATTACATCAGGACACACAAAGAAAAAATGCTCATTGCCATTTGCAAAGAAAACATCCTGAAATTAGCAGAAGTAAAGAATGACTATACAAATGAATTACAAGTACAAGTAGTCCTGAACTTACAACAGTTCATTTAGTGATCATTCAAAGTTACAACATCACTGAAAAAATGTGACCATTTTTCACAGTTACGAACTTTGCAGCATCCCCATGACCATGTGATCAAAATTCAGATGCTTGGCAACTGGTTCATATTTATGACCGTTTCTGTGTCCCAAGGTCATGGGATCCCCTTTTACAACCTTCTCACAAGCAAAGTCAATAGGGGAAGCCAGATTCACTTAACAACCAGGTTACTATCTTATCAACTGCAGTTATTCACTTAACAACTGTGGCAAGAAAGGTCGTAAAATGGGGCAAAACTTACTTAACAAATGTTTCACTTAACAACAGAAATTTTGGGTTCAGTTGTGGTTGTAAGTCAAGGACTACCTCTAGTCCTCAGCTTACGACCATAATGAGAGCAGAATTTCTGTTGCTAAGCAAGGTAGTTGTTAATTAAGTAATACCTGATTTTATAACCTTTTTTGCCATGGTTAAGTGAATCACTACAGTTGTTAAGTGAATCACATGGTCATTAAGTGAATTCAGCTTCCCCAATTGATGTTACTTGGAAGTCAACTGGTAAGGTCACAAATGGCAATCACATGACTTTGAGACATTGCAACCATCATAAATACATGCCAGGTGCCAAGCGCTTGAATTGTGGGAATGCTGTGACGGTTGTAAGTGCAAGGATCAGTTGTAAGTTACTTTTTTCAGTGCCATTGTAACTCCGAATGGTTGCTAAACAAACAGTTGTAAGTCAAGGAATATCTGTATTGCAAAGTTGTTCAGAAAATTGGAGAAATAAACAAACCATTACATGTCCAGTGCATAAAAGAAAATAAATCAGACAAGTCCAAGAATTAGCAATGGTTACAAGAAGGAAACAGAAGGATTATTTATTGCAGCTCAGGAACAAGGATTACAAACAAATGTGAAGAAATTAAGGACTCCACTTGTAACAAACAGAGGAATTTGTAAAGAAAAAGATGAAACTGTGACACATAATTAGCGAATGTTACACAATTGCTCAGCTGACTAAAAACAACATCACAACAGAGTAAGACATTGTGATTCTTTGGCATCTGAGCTGAAATTATAATTTTAGAGTTTTCAGAATAATCTTAGAATTAAAAAAAATTATTGAAATATTATGGGATTTTCACATACAAATGGATCACTATCTAGAATACAAGACACCAGATTTAACAACAATTGAAAAGGAAAGATCAATTTTTGTAGACATGGCAATACCTAAGGACAGCAGAATCGAGGAAAAAGATTTGGGAGGAAAATCCAAAATACAGAGATCTAACTCTAATAATAGTAGGAGTAGATTGTGGAGAAGATCTCCAAAATCATCCCATTATTTGTGTTTTAAGTGGAATAACAAGCAAATTAAACCATTTTTTTAATGGAAACGAAATGTTTCAGATATATAATGTGGATTTTAAAAAAGTATTTTGCAGGCACCTGTTTGTATCTGACAACCACAGTTCACAAACTCTGCATGCGGCATCCTGGAGTGCTGCAGAGAATTAAGAGTGCTGCAGGATATTTTACTCTGCAATAAATGGAATTGTTAGTGAATTTGCTATGGTGCCCCAGTGCACAAATTGGGAATCACCAGGGATGCTGTGATCCGAAGCCAAGAAAGTTTGGGAAATCTGCCTTGTAACATTAATGGATAATTCTTAAATTCCGGCCTGGAACTCAATTTTTATTTTTATTTTTTAAAGCACCAGTCAAAAATGGATTGTTCTTTTTACTGTGTTAATCCTTAATGAAAGGAGTAGTAATAACAATAAGGTCACATGCAAGTTATTATACTGTTAGCAAAGCTCAACCTTTACAAGCCTCTTGCATTTATTCTGCAATAATTTCCCATTATATTCATGTAGGGAGAAAATCATTTTTCTTTATTAATGCTAATTCATACATACTGAAGAGGGAATGCAAACTGTATGCATAACTGTAGGGTCTCAGTTCAGCTCAAATTTTATCAAATGGCACAACCCAATTTAACAAAATGGTAGCAAACATTACGTAACATTATGTGATTATGGGGATGCTGCAACAGTTATAAGTGCAAGGACCGTTCAGAAGACACTTTTTTTCAGTGCCATTGTAACTTTGGTCACTAAGTGAATGGTTGTAAGTAGAGGACTAACTGAACCCTAATTTTGCTTCTTTCCCACCCAAATGGATCCCAGCCTTCATCCTTCATTTTCTATAATTCTGTTCACCCTCCCTTTCTCTATGTATGTATGTATGTATCGGCGGTGGATTGCTCCCGGTTCGGCCCGGTTCTGCGAACTGGTAGCGGCGGCGGCAGGAGGCTCCACCCACCCACCCGGGATGCTTCTGCACATATGCAGAAGCTTCTGTGCATGTGCAGAAGCATCGCGCGTGTGAGTGTGTGCGTGAACCGGTAGCAACAGGTTTTAGAACCCACTACTGGTATGCATGTATGTATGTATGTACCGTATGTATATATGCATGTATGTATGCTTTTCTCCCCCACCCTTCACACCGTCTACTTTTTTTTTCTTTAATTGTTAAGAGGATCAGGGTGGGAACCACCTCCCTTTGGCTGCAGCCTCCGATGGCTGATTTTGAAGCCATCAAGAAGGAAAGCTGCCCTTCTCCGTTTGCGGAAACATGGCCTTTTACCAATTATAGCAACATTCCGCCTTCAATTCGTACTTCCTGGTGACAAGTTTGTTTCCATTAAGTTGTTTGGGCCGGGGAGTAAATGGATCTCTGTGGAGCAGCGGCTGAAATAGTTTGGTAAATTCTCTCTGCATGGGTGAAATTCCCGGCGCTACCAGGGGTTATTATCTCTGTACAGGAACTAACAATATCCTTTTCGTCGAGACGCTAATTCAGACAATGTGTTCAGACCGAAAGCCAGGCAGAGAGGGGAAGGGGGGGGGGAGGAACTTGGCTGCTCAGGGAACCTTTGAAAATTTGCGGAACAGACTGAAGCTCAAGGAAACTCACAGCTGATTCATCTTCTTGTATTTCCTCCTCTACCCCTTAAAAGCCAAATGAGGCTGCATCTAATCTCTTTCAGTCTTATGAATAAGAATGGCCTTGCTGGATAAAAACAGAATCGGTCTGAAGCTTGCCATCTTACTCAATTTGTTTAGTCCGCTCTTGCTTGATTTTGCCATCTTGCTTTCATTCTTTTTTCCTCAGCAGAGATTAGGTATTATTTATCCTTAGCGGGTACTTCTTTGTGGCTTAAAGGAGAAATCTCAGTTGACCAATAAATATTGAAATAAACAAACATGCCACTAGGGTGTTCCTGTCATGTACAGAGGGGAAAATTGGATGGCACTCTAAAGGCCAAAGTCATCAAGCCATTAACTTTTCTGGACTGTTGGGAAACTGGGCAGTTTATTTAAGAGGTTTTTTAAAAAACAGTATGCTAAGTCCTCGCTTAACGACCGCGCCGGCTGCTGCTCGCTTCCAATTGGCTAAGGCAAAAGCAGCAGCCGGCGGGAAAAGCAAGCGTCGGGATTGGCTAAGCGCTTGACAGCCCGGCTATAAAAGGAGATGTCAAAGCCGCTTAGCCCCGCTGTTCACTAAAAGTGCTGAAATAAAAGTTCCTGTGTTTCTGACAAGCCTGGTGTCTGCCTGAGTTCCTGACAGCCACCCCTGCAACACATCACTGGCGACGAAGGTGGGATCGGCAGCCTGAGGGAACGAGCGGAGCCAGCGAACCAGCGATTGACAGCCCGGCTATAAAAGGAGATGTCAAAGCCGCTTAGCCCCGCTGTTCACTAAAAGTGCTGAATAAAGGTTCCTGTGTTTCTGACAAGCCTGGTGTCTGCCTGAGTTCCTGACAGCCACCCCTGCAACACTTCACTGGCGACGAGGATGGGATTGGCAGCCTGAGGGAACGAGTGGAGCCAGCGAACGAGCGAAGCCATCCTTCCCTGACCGAGCTGGTCACTAGAGCTCACAGTCACTTGGGCGACGAGAGGTCGCTGACAGCTGAAATTCGTCGTCCTTTTAAGGATGACAGCTCTACCAGCCTTCGCTCGG
>QLTV01001685.1:58631-76243 GCA_003457575.1 Thermophis baileyi | reverse complement strand
AGTTTTATTTTTTCGCCAAAGAGATCTTTTTTTGGATTGAAGTTTCCTTATTTTTATGGGTAATTTGTTTTTCTTGGTTTTGGTGGTTATTAGTGGTACGTATAGTTTGATGACTCTTTTGATTTCGAGCAAAAAGATATTGTAGTAGCCTTCGATAGTATTACAGCCAGAGAATAGTATTTGCCAATCAAGACATAACCATGGACGCTGGAGATTGTAAGTGGGGTTTCATCCTGCAAACAAAGCTTGTGACAGTGAACTACAGTTTTTGTAAAACAAAGACTCATTAGGATATAACTGAATGGGAATGGTCCATGGCACTCACTGTTGCCTGCTGTAATTGCATCCTGGTTTTTAAGCAGAAGTTCTTCCTAGTCCCAGTCCTTTGTGGACTAATGCAAATCAGACCTCAAATATGTTACATGCAAGGCAGATTTTTCATCAAGTGACTGCCATAATTTCTGACTCAATTCATTATTTTTCAAGTTAGAAGGATGTTCTGCATCCTCAGAAGAGAACAAATCTTTCATTGCAGCTCACCTTTGTGACCCAGGTGATTCCATTGGAGTTAATGGTGAAATCCTTGCCTGGGGGAGCCTCAGGATTTACTTGCCCAACCTTCATGGGGACAAAAGATCGATTGGGGAAGAGAACCCAGTTGAGAATATCATAACGAGCAGATCCCAGTCCATCTTCTGAGAAGGAGACTTCATCTCCTGCACTGTTGTTGAACTGGACATTCCTCAAATAGGCAAGTATCTGAAAGAAAATAGACCTTCAAATATTGGAGTACTTGGCTTAGAGCTACAAATGAGATATTGTGGCTTCTATCATAACATGGTGACCATCTTGAGAAGATGAGTTTATGTCTGAGAAGCTAGAGGAGTTTCCTTGGTGGAGATCTGAGGAATCAGGAGTAGCACCAAATATTTAACTGCAAACTATAGAAGATTCTCTTTATTACTCGGTATCATAGTTTCTTCAACTCCAGTTTTATCAGAATACAATATATAGAAAAAATTTAGTGTCACTTTCCCAATTTTATTATATGGTTTTGTTCCTGTGATTCTTGGCGACATGCATTTTTAAATATTTTCTTTGGCCCAAAGTCTTGTTAATAGACAATCACATTTTAGAAATGAATAAAGAATTTATATCACAACCATGTAAAGTTCCACTGATTTTCTCTAGTTGATAATCAAAGACAGCAGAATGCAGGAACCAGGTCTGACCAAATGGGGCCATGTAGAAGGAAGCACCTGCCCTGGTTGGTCACTTTACTCTCCAGAGAGGACTAACGTTTGGCCTTTGATGCTGAAAAATCTGATGAATATCAGATCAGGAGCCCATTAGGACCACTCTGAATCCTGCTATGTTTGCTGTGGTCGAAAGAGGCTGTTTTCACATAACAAGCTGAGTAGTGCAACAAATGGTAAACTAAACAAATGGGTAGGAGTCACATCGGACACTAAGCAATAGAAACATAAACCAAGTTTAAAATGAATTGAGGGTTGGGCTGTTGGTGTGAGCTCCGAGCTTGGCAATTAGGTTGCAAATGTTTCATCACCGTTCGAGGAGACATCGTCAGTGTGTTTTGAGTTGTGTTCTTCTGTCAAAGCTCTGGTCTTTAAATACCTTTTTATGTGATGCAAATTAGTGTGGGTGTTTGTTTGGCTCCTTTGACTCATGATCTGACTTCAGACTGTTTGAAGCACCTGCCCTGGTTGATCACTTTACTCTCCAGAGAGGACCAAAATTTGGCCTTTGATGCTGAAAAATCTGATGAATAGCAGATCAGGAGCCCATTAGGACCACCCTGATTCCTTCTATGTGTCCTGTGGTTGAAATAAACTGAGTAGTGCAACAAATGGTAAACTAAACAAATGTGTAGGAGTCACACAGGATGCTATGCCATAAAAACATAAACCAAGCTTAAAATGAATTGAGTGTATTTTTACAAATTGGACTGAGGGTACGTACTAAGCGAAACTGAGATTGTTCTGCAATTGTTCCAATTGATATTTCAGCTGACCTGCTGAAATTTATTGTACAAATGCACCAGATTCCTATCTTGCTTTGGACTGACACCTCCTCCTTGGAATGGTCACCTCCTGAAGGCGGTTCTGGACTTTATAAAGATCTTTCTTGTATTACTCTTATGGACCACAGGTTTGGTTTACTTCTCTTTCCTCCCTTTATCCTCTTTCAATAAAATATTGTTCTTAATTCATACTTTTTAAAATAATTGCAGTTTTAATATGCTTTGAGATGGACTGATATGGGAACATGCAGACATTTTGTCAGTAACTGAAGAAATTCATATGGGGAGCTTCCTCTCTAATAATCTGAGGACTGAGTAAAAAGCCACAGAAATTACCTGCCATGACTGGACATTTGAGATCCTCTTTCCAAACCTCATCACGGTTGGTTGGGCTCTGGATCCATACATTGCATGTAAAGCATGTGCCAGAGCATAAACAGCATTGTAGATATTGTAACTTTCACCTGTCATGCCTGTTTCAAAAGTGTAATTTGGCAGATTCTGCAAATTCTCCTTTCCTGTACATTGTTTTCCCCCCTTTGGAGGGCTCTTGCCTGGTTTGTGGAATTTGCAGTCAAAGACATTTTCCCACCATGGAGGGAGAAAGGTGTCCCCTTGTGGATTCAAGGGGTCTAAAGACAGGAGGAAGTGGCTGAAGTCTGAGCCATCCCCAGTGTGGTCCCTAAAATGCAAGACCCCATGCAAAGGCTTTATAAATTGCAATACATCTTCAAATTCTACCACACTAAGTTTCCAATGTGAAGTTAAGATCCAAACTTTCAGAAGTGATGTCTTTTTCAATATTTCATGAGCACGCAGAGACAGCTGTACGTTGGTCATACTGTTGGAGTCTCCGAACAGAATGAACACTTCAATTTTAGACCATGTTTGGAAAATGTGAAGTAATTTTTTCATTGTAATACGAGTGTCATCCAATTTGAACCTTTCAGTGAAGGCCAGGCAGATCTCTTTCTCCTTGAACATTGGCATCAGAGTTGAAATGAAATGCTCTCCCCTCTCATCTTCAGGGGTGAAAAGCCCAACCCAGTTCCACTGGAAATACAGGAGCAGCTGGACTAAACCCTCATACTGAGGAAATTCCTTGGGATTAATCTGTAAGAAGGAAGAATAAACTCTTCTCTCTCCTGGAGAGAACTCAAAGCCAACACCGAGCTGGAGAAAAAGATATTCTTTTTTCAAAGACAAAGTAAAGGTTTTTGGTGACATTAGGGGTCACCATTGTGTGATTTATTACCCTGCCAGTCTGGTTAACTGAGTTTGAGGTGCAAGCTGAAGTTTCTTCCATTCTTAGGAAGAGCCACCAACTACAGATTTTGACACCCGAGAAGACATGAGAAGAAACCATGAACCTTATACAAAGAATAAATGGCACTAAAACATAAAATATTATTTTATGAAGAATAAACTAAGAATGGCATGCTCATGATGTGCCCCCCCAATCAGCTTTGATTTCAACTTTGGTTTCTGTGTGTACTTCTGATGTTTGTCTACTCCATATTGCATTTAATAGAGCCCCCTTACCTGTAGGACCTTGAAGATGCTGAAGATGGAAGCCATCAGCCTTGAGGATTTGGAGTTGAGACCTCCAATGATGGAGATCAGTGTGTCCTGTCCATCACATTTGTAACCTGGAACCACTTGGCCTTGTGAAGAGAGCATGGAGAGGCTGTTTAAGGAAATAAACTTCTCTATCTGGAAATGGCTATAGATGTGGAAGCCAAGGGTGATATTGGGGAGCAGAAGAAAATCCTTATTGACCTCTGGAACAGCAAACATCAATGCAAGGAACTGCTGGTAGTTACTTGGTATGGCTCTGTAGTGAGAAAAACATTGGGGAACACTGCAGGAAAGCTGGTATGTGCTGGTAGAGTTTGCTTTGCTTTTTGGGACAGGTCTTTTGAGCAGGAATCCCAAGTTGGGAGTTTCAGGTTTCATTGGGTTTCAGGTTTTTACGGATATCTTCCTTGGTTAATCTTGGATGGATTTCTGAGAAAGGAAAAAAGCTTTCCCATTCATATCAAGGACTGTTTTATACCCCTTTATGATCCCTCCCATTTTCACTTTGCTCCAGGGGTTGTTATCCTTCCCAATTGCAGCTCTTTCATCCAAATGTTTTTGCTTCTTTCCATAGATATCATGGACTGTTTTATACTCTCTATCATCCCTGCCATATTTACTTTGCTGCAGTGGCTTTAATCCTTTCCAATTGCTCCCCTTTCACTGTAATTATTTAGGGTCTCTCTCTCTTTCTCTCTCTCTCTCTCTCCCGAAAGGCAAAAAGGAAGCAGTATGCTCCCTCCCATATTTGGGTATACCAGGTGATTTAACAGAAAAAAAAAAACACACACACACACACACATATATATATGTAAATAAATAAATAAATAAATTTTCTGTCATCTGGGTCTTTAATTTGCTTAACAATACAGATTACATTCTTAATCTCCACCCCTTTTTTCCACCACTGGTAAATAAGTTCCATGTTTAATAATATTCTGCGCCTTCTTTCTGTTTGATTTTCACTGTAAGTCTGTCCATTTCTGCACAATCTAGTATCTTCTTAATTATCTCTTTGTCTCGCGGTGTTTCTTCCTTTTTCCAATACTGTGCGAATATATTTAAGGTCTCTCTTGGAGCAGCTTCTTCAGATGTTTAAACATTGATGAGCATAGGGCAACAGTGGGGGTCACCTCATAGATTTACTGTGTTTTCATAACCACTGCTGATTCCAAAACTGAGATGGGTTTTTATAATTCCTGAACAGTGGGATAAAGATTGGGCTTTTATTTGAGTTTTCCGCAAGTTACTGTCCAAATAAATATTATAGTTTGAGTTCCTCACTAAGCTGGCACAGTTTTTAATGCATTGCCCCTCCTCACCTTTGTGGTTGTTTATCATCATCCTGATAAAGAACACAAGAAAGATTGAGAATTCTGACCTATTTTGTAAGCTTGGCGCTTTCTTGAGAAAAGCAGAAATTGTGGGCTACACTAGGACACTGCAAAAGAGTAGAAGAAATCTAACAGGAGTCCCTGAATTGAAGGCAATATGAACAATAATCTGCATGTTTTGCCTCCAGGGGAAACTTACAAATATCGTGTAATAAGCATCAATGGGTCTTCTTGAAATTCTGGGACGTTGGATAGAACAATGGTTCCCAGGGGGAAATTTGCACCAATAATGAGATCACCAGGCCTATAGTAGCTTTCCTGTAACTGAAAATAATTCCTCAACACACATACAGTTTGGAGTGTCTTTGCAGAAGTTGGAGATAGGAGCCAGAAGAATACCAGCATCAGCAGTAGCATGATTCCTGCGCAATCGTTCTTGTCACCTTCCCTCCTGGAAGAGAAATCAAGGTTTGTGCAGAAACTGAATTGCACGGTAGCTCTTCAAATCTCACCATAGCTTTAGCAGAGTGGACACAGGCTGCACCACCTGGACCAAAGAGCAACGAAGGCTTGTTGCATCTCTTCAGTCCCAGAAGTTAGCTCTTTGCAAGACCAGCTAAGGTGACAGGTCCTGTCCCCATCTGGAGAACTCAGATATATTTTTTAAAACAGGTTGTATCTTGGAAGATTTTTGTGTCTAGAAATCCACAGGGGATACATTGAGAATGACTGTTCTCTGGATAATTGCAAGGAGCAGGCATTGTCCTATCCCCTTGGCAACGGATTCTCCTCATACAGCAGAATGGAAAACATGTTTGTGTCTCTTCTTGTAATGCACAGAGCAGATGGATTTGAGAGTCATGGTGAAGTTGTGTATTTGAGCTACATGAAACTGAGTCCTTGCAGACAAGATGGGTTTTGGCCTGATTACAGATTAACAGAGTTGGAAGGGACCTTGGAGGTCATTTAGTCCAACCCCCCACCAAAGCAGGAGACCCTACACCAATTCTGACAGATGGCAGTCCAGTCTCTTCTTGAAAGCTTCCAGTGATGAAGCTTCCACAACATCTGAAGGCAACTTCTGTTCCATTGGTTGATTGCTCTCACTGTCAGAAATGTCCTCCTTATTTCCAGGTTGAATCGCTCCTTGATCAGTTTCCATCCATTATTCCTTGTCTGGCCTTCAGGTGCCTTGGAAAATAGCTTGACCCCCTCCTCTCTGTGGCAGCCCCTCAAATATTGGAAGACTGCTATCATGTCTGCCCTGGTCCTTCTCTTCACTAGACTAGCCATGTCCAGTTCCTGTAACTGTTCATAGTATGTTTTAGCCTCCAGTCCCCTCATCATCCTGGTTGCTCTTCTCTGCACTCTTTCTAGAGTCTCAGCATCTTTTTTATAGTGTGGTGACCAAAACTGGATGCAGTACTCTAGGTGTGGTCTTACTAAGGCTTTATGTGCCTGTGGCATAGTTTGCTCAGATAGTATGAGTGTTAGTGGGTATGGTGGCATATGATAATCTGTTCTACCCTGAACAATCATGCTAATATTTGGAATGGAATAACTAGTTTATTTATACCTACACGGCAGGGGATGAAATTAGAAATTGGGGTAATAAGAATGGGAACATATTGTTATCTGGTTCTTTCCTTTCTCTGAAACTGGTTCCATTCAATGTTGGTTGGAGGGGAGAGATTGAGCCCAATCTCTTGATTTTCAGGGTGCATCAATAAGGGTTTCTCAGTTTGAGGTTGGATATGATCTGTACATTGATGATATTCCATTGTGCAACCATTGACTTACCAAGCCATGCTGTCCCAGTTTTGCCCTAGTGCAGGAGGGCTGATGGATAGCAAGGAACAGCCTCAGTTTGAAATCTTTTTTCCATATTTTTTTTATTTTATTCAGAAAATTGAAATACAAAATCCAAAAGAAGAAAGTTTTTTTTTACAAAGATAAAACAAAACTAAACAAAATCTTTCAAAAAGGAGTGAGTTAAAAGGACAAAAAACAAAAACACATATTATTCTGCCACTTAAACACTGACAAAAACATTGCAACAATAGTAGCTTTCCCACTTCCAAAATAGGTCCAAGGTTTATACACCTCTATTCTATTTGACCTGTCATAAATTATATATATGAAGAAATGATAGTTAACAGGATAACCAAGAGCAAAGTTAAACTTCAAAGCCATCTGTTAACAATGTATTATTGTATTTAACTCATAGTCTAAAACAGTTTCTTGTCTGCCATTTGTTGTTGTTAGTTGCGAAGTCGTGTCCGACCCATCGCGACCCCATGGACAATGTTCCTCCAGGCCTTCCTGTCCTCTACCATCCTCTGGAGGCCATTTAAGCTCACGCCAACTGCTTCAGGGACTCCATCCAGCCACCTCATTCTCTGCCGTCCCCTTCTTCTTTTGCCCTCAGTCTTTCCCAGCATTAGGCTCTTCTCCAGCGAGTCCTTCCTATTCATTAGGTGGCCAAAGTATTTGAGTTTCATCTTCAGGATCTGGCCTTCTAAAGAGCAGTCAGGGTTGATCTCCTCTAGGACTGACCGGTTGGATCACCTTGCAGTCCAAGGGACTCGCAGGAATCTGGCATAAATCACCATAATCATTATCTCTGATCTTTCCAGGATCAAGTATCTTTATTTCGCTCTTAATAATAAAACCTTTTCTTAGCATTTTAATTGAGACCTTCCCCAACAATTGCATCTCATTTCCCAAGTTCATAAGTCTATGTTGAAAATCTCTTTACAGCATCCATTGTTCACACCCTTTATCATGCCAAGGAAGTCCAGTCCATCATTCATCAGTTCCATTATCTCAGAATTTCTTTTATTCGTATTCAAATTTCTTTCAATCTTTTCTGGCAAATCTGTAATGTTCAGATCAGGTTCTTTCTTCTTCACATCTTCCAGCAACAAATCAGATTCCAATTCAACGTTGCAAATCAAGAAAAAACTGTTATTTTCTGCTTTTGGGTATCATCCTAGATTTGTTTCAAAGCCATGGTTAACCCATCATTTTTTTTAATCTATATTTTTAAAAAGCCCTGTAAATTGGAGAGCATTCTCCCAAGGGTCAGGAAGCAGAGCCCAGGGTGACTCAGGAGGTGGGGGAGCCTTGAGATGTCTTGGGCAGATGGGCCTAAGGACTGTAGGAAGTTAGCACCCGCCCCTCTCCTAGGAAAATGAGATATTTCAGGAAATATTAAAAGGGCAGAATCTTTCCCCTAAAAGGGAGCCAGAAACTCAGCCCCCCCCACCTTTGTCAATGGGCCATTAAGGCCTGAGCCAGTCTATTCTACATAACATCTATTCTCTCCTTTAGGCAGAGCCATAGTAGAAATTGCCCAAAGACCTTTCATTACATCATCACCCAGCAAGGCTCAAGCAAGTCTGGGACTCAAAACACAACCTACAGAATTGCCCCTGCATGTCCCCATGGGAGTCTGACAACCAATCAGAACACAAGCTCAAATTCAAAGCCCAACAGAGGGCATAAAACCCAGGCACTCCCAGCATCTCTGCCCTTTTTTGCCCAGGAGCCATGTGATCCTGTTCATCAATAAACCATCTTTCCAAACAACGTCCATGAAACCAGTGTCTTTTCCCCCACTTGGAACTGAACCCAGATGGACATTTCTTCCAACAGGACCTCCCCATGCCTTAGGTATTCCATGCTCCATTTATTTATTTATTTTGTTCTTGTTTTGTTTACATTTTTGAACTGCCCATCCCCCTCAAAGATAGAGACTTAGGTACCTGTGAGTCATTTAACAACCGCATCAAGGAGAGCAGGGTGTGGAAATTGTTAACACTTTTAATGCACTACATGTCAAAGGACTGGGTGATTTGCAAGTGTCCCCTGACTTGAGCTAGGAAGCTCGGACGACTGTCGTGTCCTGGGAACATATACTCATAAAAGGATATTTGATTGTGATGTTGGGCCAGGATTGAATTATCCTTGCACAGACACTCTGTGCACATAAAACTCACAAAGCACCATGGTTTACTGAGGAGCTCCAAGAGATGAATGACACAAGAGATTATTAAAGTATTTCATACGCTATTGACATTCTTCAGTCGTCGTCCCCCCCACAGGAAACTGCCCCACATTGATGACACAGCAGAGCATAAATGAATGGGTGGGGGATTTAAACTCTACCATTTTAAAAATAAAAGCCCCAGAAATCTGTGGAAAATAAATATACAGGCTTAGAAACCCTAAACTCAAACCTTTTAAAAAATAACCCTTAAATATCAATTACAAGGAATAAAATGAGAAAATGTCCTCTTTGAAATAATAAACACAAGTGTCACTGAGGAAATTTCAAAGACTTGATAAACAAAAGGCCTGGTGATTGTTGTTGACAACAGGTGCATTGGGAGCAATCATAGGAGTTGATAAGGAATTGTTTAATGGACAAATTCCTCTTTATTTCATCATTTTTAAATATCTATCACACTATAAACATGCCTCAAAGACAAATGTAAATGAGGCCTATCCCTGCATAAATTAGAGGTTTTTGTTTCTTATCATATTTTCTCTACAATTCAGATCAGGCCTCAGTAGAATAATGTAGCATTTGGGGAAAAAGATACAAGCCAAGAGAGCAGCTCCAGAGGCCAAAATGGAGAAGATCTCCACAGCCACCATGGACTTCCCTTTGGTGCTCAGATAGGTGGGGAGGAAGGTGATCCAAACGCTGCAAAAGACCAGCATGCTAAAAGTAATGAACTTGGCTTCGTTAAAACTATCAGGCAATTTCCTAGCTAGAAATGCCACTGTGAAACTGATGAAGGCCAAGAAACCTAAATAGGCAAGGACAATGTAAAACATTAAAGCTGAGCCTTCCCTGCATTCCAAGATGATTTCTCCAAACAAAGAGTGAAAGTCCCAGCTGGGAAATGGAGGGGAGGTTCCCAGCCAGGTGGCACAAATTAGTGCTTGGACCAAGGGACAGGCTACAACAATGGAGTTAGTCAGTGGTTTTCCCAAGAATTTTTTAGCCTTGTTCCCTGGCTTTGTGGCCATGAAGGCCAGAACCACCACGACAGTTTTTGCCAACACAGAGGAAACTGCAAGGGAAAAGAGAATGGTAAAGGAAGTTTGTCGGAAGAGACAGGTGAGCTTCCCAGGTTGACCAACGAAAAGGAAGGAGCAGAGGAAGCAGAGCAGGAGGGAGACCAGGAGGATGTAGGTGAGATCTCGGTTGTTGGCCTTGACGATCGGAGTGTCGTGATGTTTAAGGAAAATCATGAGGATTGCCGATGTGATCACGGAGAGAGAAAGAGCAAGAGAAGTCAAAGTGTATCCCAGGGTCTCTTGATAGGCAAGGAAGTGGATCTTCTTGGCAATGCATTGGTCCTTGTCCTTGTTGGAATATTGTTGTTCTGGGCAGGGTTCACAGTGAGCTGTATCTGAAATCAAGAGTCTTTGTCTAGGGGTTTCTTGAGCAACTACCATGCATATGATCCCTCCCGCAGAGCTGATAGAGAGGAACTGTGGTGGCAGAGTGGTTAGGACTCAGTATTGCAGGCTAATTCTGGTAATTTTAATGAACCCATAATCCCTTGTGGGGTGGAGTCTCAGAAAGTGTATGGAGCTAGCAGAATGTTTAAGGGTCGGATGCCCTTCCTGTGGCCAATGCAGAGTTTTCTTCAGCAGATATTTATTAAGAGCCGAGGTGGCGCAGTGGTTAGAGTGCAGCACTGCAGGCTACTTCAGCTGACTGCTAGCTGCCGTTCGGCGGTTAAAATCTCACCGGCTCGAGATTGACTCAGACTTCCAACCTTCAGAGGTCGGTACTTCCTTCCTTCCTTCCTTCCTTCCTTCCTTCCTTCCTTCCTTCCTTCCTTCCTTCCCAGTGGTTAGAATGCAGTATTGCAGGTTGACTCTGCCTAGTGCCAGCAGTTCAATCCTGACCGGCTCAAAGGTTGACTCAGCCTTCCATCCTTCCGAGGTGGGTAAAATGAGGACCCAGATTGTTGGGGGCAATATGCTGACTCTGTAAACCGCTTAGAGAGGGCTGTAAAGCACTATGAAGCGGTATATAAGTCTAAGTGCTACTGTTATATGTCTGTTTCTTTTCTTTTTTCTTTTTTTTTATATAATTTTTTTTTCAACTGTCCACATAAACATCCATACATATACCATAAATCATATCAAAATATATATAGTTATACATTTCTATCCAATAAACCATAAACAAACATCCTAATTTTGCACCTTTTGTACTTTTATCCCCCGTCTGTTTTCCCCCAATATTTCATAATACTCCCCTCCCTCTATCTCCCTCTCTTCCCTCTACCTTCTTTTTCCTTCTCTCCCTCTTTCCTAGTTCCCTCCTCTTCCTCTCCCCTTCCTTGAACCAACGTTCATTTTCAGAGCCCAAATGAGATGGGTGGGACACACCATCAGAATGAATGACTGCCATATTTATACATATATTGTATTTTTTCTAGGTATACTACTACTATCATAGTGCTGCCTCCTTTAATACCTATTTTTGTCGCCTGGGTCTACTACTTTTACTTTCCCATTTTCTTCCAATTTAATCACTATTGCTTATCTTCCATGCATATTCATTTTCTCTTATACCTCGTTTCATACTTCCACTCCATCCTTTTTGTATTTTTAATCTTAGGCCATACTTCTCTTTTTCCTTAATTTTTATCTTTACTTATCTTATTTTTATTCTATCATCTCTGAATGCTCTAAATTTCTAATCTCTTTTACTTTTTCAAATCCTCCTCTCACCTTTATTGCTCAATTTTTCTTATTTTAAATCATCCTCTTTATTTAACCTTACCGCTACACATCCATCCATTGGCTAATAACATTACCGACTTTCCAATATACAGAAATCCACTAATTATCAGAATTCTCTTCTATTTTAAATCAAATTTATAAATTTTACACAAGTCTTATATAAAAACCTTTTAAAGTAATAGTTATACAAATTTTATAATCTTCCAACAATTTGATGTACTATAATGTACTTTGATTCCCATCCTCCTTTCTAAATTCATCATCAAAATTTAATTTTCACTTTTTATAATATCATTATATTCCAATATATGAAAACCTTATATCATGATTAATTATACACAATTAATAATATTGATGCAATTAAGTCTACTAATATATGTCTTATTATCCCTCTTCCTTTCCATTACAAATTCTGTATACAAAACCTTTTAAAATAATAATTACACAAATTTTGTAACATTCCAACATTTGCACCTACTATAATATCACTTATTTCCCTTCTTCCCCCCTCCCCCCCAAATTCTTCTCTGTTGCAATGTTTTCTTTTAGCCAGCAGATGGCGTTGACGGTTTCCTGATATAACAAGACAAAACTTTTACGAAAATCTCCAAAATACTTTAAATCCGCTTGATTTTTTTCCAAATCCATTATTCTTTTTCAAATTTCTCTAGTCTTCACCAAGTCCAATTGCAAATATATCAACAATCTTCTTGGGCTTTAATCTTCATTTATTCAACTCACTCTATGGTATTCCCAATTGCTAGATAGCCGCTAATTTCTGTTCTGGGATATCTTTTACTATCTCCTTTTAAGTCTTCTTTTATCTTTAAATTGGCAGGTCACTCACCAACTCCAGCACTTTACTTCCACTCAGCTCCTGCACGAACATTTAGATCTTCTCACCCAGGCAATCCACAATCGCTTTACTTCAATCTTTCCATTGTGGCCATCTCAGCTAATGGCGACAAGTTGCCTCTTCACGGCTGCCAGTCGAGAGATTGGTGCAGGCTTCCTGGGGGGTTTGCAAGTCCCCCCAGACCACCAACCTGTGCTTTTCTTCTTCGCCCCCCCCCCTCCAGGAGGGTTCCAGACAGGTTCTGATGGATCTGGGCCCCCGAATGGCTGGAAATTCGGCGTTTCCCACGGAAATTCCGAGGGAAACATAGTGGCGCCGAGACGTTGGCCACGCCCTTCTCATCTGTTTCTTTTCTGATGTTGACCTACCCAGAAGGAAGTGATGAAAGAACCCCACATGCAATTTATGGAGCATCAAAAAGAGCAAATCATCAGTCACTTTCTTAGAGATTGATAGAAGAAGCACACTCTAAATGATAAAAAATAAAACTTGGACTGCACACCCCACTTCCTCAGGAAAATATTGGAAACTGGTGTTCCCAATTGGATGCTAGAGTAGGGGTGGGAATGCAAGTTGGAGATTCATAAATACTGCCCTAAACTATCCTGCATGGAACTGCTGAGGATTTGGAAAGGTGGCCTCTGTGGCCAGGATACTTTAAATCCATCAACTGAAAGGTTCTGCTGAAAAGTATGAGTGCATGATGATAACAACAAAAAAATGATTTAATGAATGTCTTCCTTGATCCTGGAAGATTAACATTAGAAATGGTCCCTTCGGGACAAGCATCACACTGGTAGCAGCAAACCTGCTTGCCCTCTGGAACTCTTCTTCTCTCTCCTGCATGGCACCTCTTCCTGCCACACCTGGCAAAGGGCACCTTCTGAAAGACAAAAGAGAAATACTTGGGATGACCTAAGCAATGAACCTGCTAAATTTATTCTTTTTCCATTCTTATTTCCCTTCCTTATTCCTACTCCTATGTCCAGATTCTCTTCTAAAGAAATAGTTTGCCACCATCTATCAGAAATCAAGAACAGTCCTGAGGTAATCAGGCCAGGGGCATTCCTGACACACCCATGGATGTGGGAGAATCTCAGCCTGCAGAGGAAGGCTTGTGATGGGACTATAGCATTTTTAAAAGAAAGAACCAGGAGGATACAACTGAGTGGCAATGGTCCATTGAAATCACTGTTGCTTGCTGTAATTGCATCCTGTGTACCAAGCAGATGATGTTCCCAAGCCTAACCCTTTGTGGAATGACACAAATCAAAAAATCAAATGAGTACCTGCAAAGCAGTTTTTTCACCAAATGGCTGCCATAATTTCTGACTGAATTGACTATTTTTCAAGTTAGAAAGATGTTCTGCATCTCAGGAAGAGAATGAATCTTTCCCTGAACTTACAACATTTCCTTGCAGCTCACCTTTGTGGCCCAGATGAGTCCATCAGAGTTAATGGTGAAATCCTGGCCTGGGGGAGCCTCAGGATTTACTTGCCCAACCTTCATGGGGACAAAAGATCGATTGGGGAAGAGAACCCAGTTGAGAAGATCATAACGAGCAGATCCCAGTCCATCTTCTGAGAAGGAGACTTCATCTCCTGCACTGTTGTTGAACTGGACATTCCTCAAATAGGCAAGTATCTGAAAGAAAGGAGACCTTCAAATATTGGAGTATTTGGGCTAGAGCTACAAATGAGATATTGTGGCTTCTATCATAACATGGTGACCATCTTGAGAAGATGAGTTTATGTCTGAGAAGCTAGAGGAGTTTCCTTGGTGGAGATCTGAGGAATCAGGAGTAGCACCAAATATTTAACTGCAAACTATAGAAGATTCTCTTTATTACTGGGTATCATGGTTTCTTCAACTCCAGTTTTATCAGAATACAATATATAGAAAAAAATTTAGTGCCACTTTCCCAATTTTATTATATGGTTTTGCTCCTGTGATACTTGGCGACATGCATTTTTAAATATTTGCTTTGGCCCAAAGTCTTGTTAATAGACAATCACATTTTAGAAATGAATAAAGAATTTATATCACAACCATGTAAAGTTCCACTGATTTTCTCTAGTTGATAATCAAAGACAGCAGAATGCAGGAACCAGGTCTGACCAAATGGGGCCATGTAGAAGGAAGCACCTGCCCTGGTTTGTCACTTTACTCTCCAGAGAGGACTCACGTTTGGCCTTTCATGCTGAAAAATCTGATGAATATCAGATCAGGAGCCCATTAGGACCACTCTGAATCCTGCTATGTTTGCTGTGGTCGAAAGAGGCTGTTTTCACATAACAAGCTGAGTAGTGCAACAAATGGTAAACTAAACAAATGGGTAGGAGTCACACCGGACACTAAGCAATAGAAACATAAACCAAGCTTAAAATGAATTGAGGGTTGGGCTGTTGGTGTGAGCTCCGAGCTTGTCAATTTGGTTGCAAATATTTCATCACCATTCGAGGAGACATCGTCAGTGCGCTTTGAGTTGTGCTCATCTGTCAAAGCTCTGGTCTTTAAATACCTTTTTATGTGATGCAAATTAGTGTGGGTGTTTGTTTGGCTCCTTCTGAGTCATGATCTGACTTCAGACTGTTTGATTGGCTGGCTGTTGTTACTGAGGTATGGTTTAAGTACCGTCTGTGTGATGTAAATTAGTGTTGTTTGTTCGGATACTGCTGAGTCATGGTCTGGTTTCAGTCTGTTTGAATGGCTGGTGGTAGTTACTGAGACATGGTCCGATTTCTTTGAGCTGATGGGTTGTGATTTTTGTTGTTGCATAGTGGGGTGCCTGTTTGTTCGTTTTAAATGCTATCTTCAGGATAGCATGGCATTGAATTGAGTGTATTTTTACAAGTTAGATTGAGGGTACATACTAAGCGAAACTGAGATTGTTCTGCAAATATGCCCACTTGTGTTTCAACTGACCTGCTGAAATGTGTTGCACAAACACACCCAGATTGCTATCTTGCTCCTCCTCCTTGGAATGGCCACCTCCTGAAATTTGGGCAACTATTGAAGGCCATTTTGGACTTTATAAAGATTTTCCCTGTATTATCAATGCTTTGGTTTACTTCTCTTTCTTCCCTTTATCCTCTTTCAATAAAATATTGTTCTTAATTCATACTGTTTTTAATCATTGCTGTTTAAATATGCTTTGAGATGGATGGAAATGGGAGCATGCGGACATTTAATCAGTAACTGAAGAAATTCATATAGGGAGCTTCCTCTCTAAGGATGTGTGGACTCAGTAAAAAGCCATAGAAATTACCTGCCATGACTGGACATTTGAGATCCTCTTTCCAAACCTCATCACGGTTGGTTGGGCTCTGGATCCATACATTGCATGTAAAGCATGTGCCAGAGCATAAACAGCATTGTAGATATTGTAACTTTCACCTGTCATGCCTGTTTCAAAAGTGTAATTTGGCAGATTCTGCAAATTCTCCTTTCCTGTACATTGTTTTCCCCCCTTTGGAGGGCTCTTGCCTGGTTTGTGGAATTTGCAGTCAAAGACATTTTCCCACCATGGAGGGAGAAAGGTGTCCCCTTGTGGATTCAAGGGGTCTAAAGACAGGAGGAAGTGGCTGAAGTCTGAGACATCCCCAGTGTGGTCCCTAAAATGCAAGACCCCATGCAAAGGCTTTATAAATTGCAATACATCTTCAAATTCTACCACACTAAGTTTCCAATGTGAAGTTAAGATCCAAACTTTCAGAAGTGATGTCTTTTTCAATATTTCATGAGCACGCAGAGACAGCTGTACGTTGGTCATACTGTTGGAGTCTCCGAACAGAATGAACACTTCAATTTTAGACCATGTTTGGAAAATGTGAAGTAATTTTTTCATTGTAATACGAGTGTCATCCAATTTGAACCTTTCAGTGAAGGCCAGGCAGATCTCTTTCTCCTTGAACATTGGCATCAGAGTTGAAATGAAATGCTCTCCCCTCTCATCTTCAGGGGTGAAAAGCCCAACCCAGTTCCACTGGAAATACAGGAGCAGCTGGACTAAACCCTCATACTGAGGAAATTCCTTGGGATTAATCTGTAAGAAGGAAGAATAAACTCTTCTCTCTCCTGGAGAGAACTCAAAGCCAACACCGAGCTGGAGAAAAAGATATTCTTTTTTCAAAGACAAAGTAAAAGTTTTATGCTGACTTTAGTAGTTACCATTGTGTGGTTGATGGCCCTCCAGTCAGGCTGCCTCATTTTGACTGGCAAACTGAATCTTCTTCCCTTCTTAGCCATTTTTATTGGTTGTCAGAAGACAAGAGAAGAAACCAACAACCTGATACAGAGAATAAATGGCACTAAAATGATGGCTACCCTTTAATAAAGAATAATGTAAGAGTCACAAGCTTATTATATGCCCCCCCAATACCTTTAGTTTCATCTTTGGCTTCTGTGTGTGCTTTTGATCTTTGTCTACTCCATACTGTATCCAAGAGAGCTCTCTTACCTGTGGGACCTTAAAAATGCTGAAGATGGAGGCCATCAGCCTTGAGGATTTGGCACTGAGACCACCAATGATGGACAGCAGAGTGTCCTGAAGGTAGCAATTGTAACCTGGAACCGCTTGGCCTCGTGAGGAGAGCATGGAGAGGCTGTTTAAGGAAATATCCATCTCCCTCTGGAAATGGCCATAGATGTGGAAGCCAAGGGTGATGTTGGGCATCAGAAGAAAATCCTTATTGACCTCAGAGACAGCAAACTTCAATGCAAGGAACTGCTGGTAGTAACTGGGTATGGGTCTGTAGTGAGAAAATCATTGGGGAACATTACAGGAAAGCTGGTATGTGCTGGTAGAGTTTGCTTTGCTTTTTGGGACAGGTCTTTTGAGCAGGAATCCCAAGTTGGGAGTTCCATTCCATTCCATTCCATTCCATTCCATTCCATTCCATTCCATTCCATTCTATTCTATTCTATTCTATTCTATTCTATTCTATTCTATTCTATTCTATTCTATTCTATTCTATTCTATTCTATTCTATTCTATTCTATATTCTATTCTATTCTATTCTATTC
>QLTV01001685.1:42924-53505 GCA_003457575.1 Thermophis baileyi | reverse complement strand
GGAAAAAAAAAACAAAGTCTTTTGCAAGGAGTAGTTTAAAACTCTTTCCTCTCCCAATGAACGGAGCCTGGGGATCAATGTGAAGTCTGGCTCTTTAACTTCCTCTAGCTGGGCTCAGGGGAGAATACACGCTGGCCTCCGCTCCGGGGAAGATACACGCTGGGCTTCAGGGTTTCGGAAGATATACACCGGGGAATTTTACTCACTGTTCCAGGAGTCCGATGTTTCACTCTCTCTTTTCGTTCAATTTGATTGAGTTCTCTGGTTTCCGATCTCTTTTTCTTTGGATCTCTGGGACCACGTGGTTAGTCTTTTTTATTTCTTTTATTTTCTCTCTTTCCGATGGCCCTAGATCCTAATTGTTATTATATTTATTTTTAGGACTTAATCTATTTTAGTTCTCTTAGTTTGGTTGTCTCTAATCCTGTCTCTAGTCCTAGATTTTTTGTCTTTTCCCTGTCTGTAGTCTCCAGCGATGTGGTTAGGCGTCTGCCTTGGTCGCCATCTTCAGTAGCAGCCTCTTCGCTGTAGTTGGAGCCAGGAGCCAGAAGAGCATCAGCATCAGAAGTAGCATGACTCCTGCCCGGTTATTCTTATCACCTTCCCTCCTAGAACAGAAATCGAGGTTTATGCAGAATCTGATTTGAAGGTTGCTCCTGAAATCTCACTGGAACCTTAGCAGACCAGACACCACCTGTGCTACCTGGATGGCACCAGGAAAAAATTATATCAACAATACGTCCTCTTACCTGTGTTTGGGCTATGAGTATAGAGGAAACAAAAGCATGTGAGTCTCTTCAAACCAAGGAGTGGGCTCTTTGCAAGACAGACTAAGGTGACATGTTCTGCCCCCCAGCTGGTTTACTCAGAGATATTTTTTTATAGCTTGGAATTTTTTGTATCTAGAAATCCACAGAGGATACACTAAGAATGACTATACTTTTGATAATTGCAAGGAAAAGCAATTGTTCTACCCAAGTAACGATAGCTTCTCATACACCAGAATGGAAAAAACATGGTTATGTTTCTTGTAATGCACAGAGCAGATGGAGTCATAGTGAAGTTGTGAATTTGACTTCCATGAAACTGACCCCCTGCAAACAAGATGGAGTTTGGCCTGTGCCATAGTTGGTCAGCTAGTATGAGTGCTAATGGGGTTTGGTGGCACATGAGAATCAGTTGTGGCCTTGTAGCTGTGAGCAGTCATGCCAATGCTTGGACGGAATAACCAGTTTTTTAATAACCACGTGGCAGGGGATGAAATTAGAAACTGGGGTAACAAAGAATGGGTATATAGTGTTATGTGAGTCTCTCCTTCATCTGAAGGTGGTTCCATTCAGTGTTGGTTGGAGGGGGAGACTGAGCCAAATCCATTGACTTTCAGGGTGCATCTGGAAAGCCTTCTCAGTTTGAGGTCAGGTACCATTCGTATGCTGATGATATTCAGGTGTTCAACCACCGATTGACCAAGCCGTGCTCTCAAGGTTTTGCCCTAGTGCAGGGGCATCAAACTCACATCGTCACAGCGGCATCACGTGATGTATTGGGACTTTTTCCCCCTTCACTAAACCGGGCGTGGCCGTGGCCAGCACATGACGCATCTGGCCCGTGGGCCAGGAGTTTGACAGCCCTGCCCTAGTGCATGGAGGTTGGATGGGAAGGAACAGTCTCAGTTTAAATCCTAGCAAAAACAAGCAGCTGTGCATGATTGGCCTTTGCAGAAGTGGAATTTTTCATCTTTGGTTCAGCATCACATAGAACTGTAACGCTTAGGACTCTTATGCAATCTGGGATCTTCCTGAACTATTAGTTTCTGCTCAAGGAGCAGTATGGTGGCTATTTCAAGTCTTTGTAAATGTTGTGCCAGGTGCAAAACATTGAGACTACACATGAAGTTCCAATTAGAATGATTTATTACTAGTCATGCTTATCCATAGGAACATAATAAACTAATAGTACTATCTTGGTGTTAGATAAGGGTCAACGGAATTCAAGAGAGATTGGATTTAATCCTTTTGTGGCTACATAGAGAGTTTAGGCTGATTCCTCCTTTGACTCCATGCCCAGTTACTGTCACTCCTCCTATAGCTTCAGTTTGTTAAACAGAATAAAATTGAGCTGTGGAGAGTCTGAATGTCCACAAGAGAAACAGAGAGAACAGAGGCAAGAGTGGTGGAAGAGTGGAGGCAGAAAGTCTTCAGTTATTGGGAACAAACCCACAGTTGAGATGCAGCCAGCATGAATCATCCTTGAGAGAGGGGGCTGTTCCCCTATCTCAGAAGGAGGACTCAGTTTGACCCCCTACTCAAGAAAGAATTGCCAGAACACATGATAGTGGACAATTTTTGTGGACCCTGGATGAATCCTCATTTCTGTGAGGATTCAGGACTGGGCGTGGGGTGGAAATGGCATTAGTTGCACGTTTAGATGAACTTTGGAAGGAGCAGGATGAGGGAAGTGCATCCATTCTGGCTCATTGTGACCTCTTGGTAGTCTTTAATGTCATCAACTGTCAAGTGCAGGAAATCAGGAGTTCAGGCAACCCAAATAGGGATGTTGTATGTTAATGGTCTCCACAAGAATCTGATATACTAACAGTGAAAGCAAAATTGGCAGTAAATAAGAGTCAACAGAATTCAAGGTGGGCTAGACTTAGATCTCTTGTGGATGCAAAGAGAATTGAGATTAATGGAGTGTTTGACCCCTCCATCAGGCTCAGCCTTGTTATCTCCTACCTCAACCCAGGTTTACATCTGTATTTGCTGTCTTATATGCCTTAACCAGAGGTGGTATTCAGCCGGTTCGAACCGGTTTGCCCGAACCAGTAGCGGAAATTTTCACTGGTTCACCGAACCGGCAAATACCACCTCTGGCTAGCTCGCCCCATCCACCCAGTCGCCCGCCCCCCCCCCTTCCCCCCCCCCCCCCCCCCCCCCCCCCCCCCCCCCCCCCCCCCCCCCCCCCCCCCCCCCCCCCCCCCCCCCCCCCCCCCCCCCCCCCCCCCCCCCCCCTCCCCCCCATCCCACCTGCCCGCTTGCCCTGCCCACCCTGCCCAATATATGTTGCTTGTGGCCCAGCTAATCACCTCGCCTTGCCTCCGCGCCTCGCCCACTCTGCTCACCAAAGGTAAGCATGCCACCCTCTCGCCCTTCACCTCGGGTTGGGGGCCCAGGGATATGCCATTCTCCAAGGCCCCGGAGCCTCTGCCCACTCACTGTCCACCTTGGCCAGGTCGGGGAATGTGCCATTCCCCGGCTCTGGTCTTCCCTTGGGGGCCTCCACCCGCATGCCGTCCACTTGCCCTCCACGCCTTGGTGGAGGGGGGGACATTGGACACGGCAATGCTCGGCCGCCTTTCACGAGAAGCCTCCAGCCACCTGTAGTTTTTGGCTGCCTTCCGAGCAGCTCTGCTGCGACGCCATCCTTCTGGTGCAGCAGGCCATTCTCCTGGCCGGGTCTGGCCATGAGCAGCACCGACAGGCAATGGGGTGCGCATGCACGGCTGGTGTGAAGAACAGGGCAGTGACGGCGGTGACGGGACTTCAGGACCCTTTTTCAGCCTGTAGTTTTCAGTAGTTTTCAGTGCAAGAAGCCTGCAGCCGCCACCTCTGCAGCCATCTCTGCGGCAGCTGCAGGCTTCTTGTGCCGAAAACTACTGAAAACTACAGGCCGAAAAAGAGGACTGACGTCCCGTCGCCACCCTGTTCTTCGTGCCAGCCATGCATCCCATTGCCTGCCAGTGTGCGTGCGTGGCCAGACCCAGCCAGGAGAACGGTCTGCTGCGCCGGAGGGATGGCATCACAGCAGAGCTGCTCGGAAGGCAGCCGCCAGTCTGTCCCTTTAAGGTACTTCGACACGGGGGGGGAGGAGGGACCATAAAGGGACAGGCCGAAGGAGCTGCCTTCCGAGCAGCTTTGCTGTGAAGGGACTCACAGAAAAGTTTGGCCAAGTCTTCTCCTTCTTCTCGGGCATACACACAGAGCGCGCACACATCTCACAGCTCCAGGATCTTCTGTGAGGAGACGGCACGTGGGCAAGTCCCTCTGGCACCATGAGATGTGTGCCTGTTTGCTCTGTGTGTATGAGGCCGAGAAGGAGGAGAGAAGCAGCCAGGTTGAATGCTGCAGCAGAGAGAAACAGCCAGGTTGAATGCTAGAAGACTTGGCCAAACTTTTCTGCCGGTTCTGTGTGCGTGGCTTGGTGGGGGTCATGTGACTGAGTGGGCATGGCCAAATCGATGTCACTCACAGCAACGTGCCACCCCACAACCAGCGGCTGGGCCCGCCCACCCGCCCTGGCGCTATCACATCCTATATAATTCCCGGTTTTTCGATGCCGGGCGCATGCGCGAAAGGCACACAAAAATGCTCACATTTTTGGTTCAGGGTTGTTACAGTATGTAAAGCCCACCTCTGGTGCAACCTGGATAAATCCTGGCCAAAAATTAGTGGGAGGAACTCTTGAAGACAAAAGGATGCACTCATATTTATTCATTTCAGAAAACAGGAGAAAATCATATATGTATAAATAATAGATGATGTAAGGATACATATTCATAATTAACCGAGGTTTCAAGGACTGTATTGAAAGAACTCAGGCCGCCTTTCTTAGGAAACTTCTAGGTCTTCCTCCCTGCGTTGGATTTGCTTCGATGTACTGTACCTGGAACTGGGCATTCGTTCACTTGAATGCATGGCGTGGATTAATACATTCAAATGGTGGTTTCGGGTGCTCTTTTCGGCAGTCCCTGGTAGCTACCTTTCCCTGGTGTTTGCTGACTCTCATACTTCCCGTTGGGAGAGGGAGCTGATGAAGAAACTCCACTTGCTGGGTTTTTCGGGGGATGCTTTCGGAAACTATGGTCTTAAGGAAGCCCAATTTAGGGTAGTCCAACGGCTTGTTGACATAGACTTGCAATATTTAAGATCTAGAGCCAACAGAACCTGCTCCCCTCTGATTTTTAGTCATTTTAATAATTATGGTTTGAGGATGGCTTCATATTTCTATACTTTACCCATTCCCAAGTATAGAAGAGTCTTCTCCTTAGCCCGTTTTAATGTTTTGCCCTCAGCACTACTCGATGGACGATTCAAGAGGCGCCTGCTCAGTGAGCGATTATGCCCTTGTGTTAGGGCTGAGGTTGAAACGGTGGAGCATGTCCTATTACACTGCCCTATGTATAATACAGCAAGATCCAAATTATTGCCTTTTCTTAGAATCGATCCCTTTGGCCCTAATGCTGGTAATCTGGTTCTCTATTGTCTAGGGGATGATTTACCCTATATTACTTCACAGGTTTCTAAATTTTTGTTAAGAGCTGTAACTATTAGGGGAGAATGCTGTTATTCCCTTTAGCCAAGGCTTTTGGTGCTAAATGTTTTGTTGTATTTGTATTTTGGTCTGTGACTGTAAATAAATTTATATATACTGTATATATAACAGATCTCTAGTTATTTCCCCACCCTTGTACTGTTCCTATCTTCAACAAAGAAGTTTTATCTTAATAAAAGAACACATCAGTTATATTGCCATAGACATTTTGTTAAAGCTTATTGAAAACCAGAGAATTCAAGTTTGCTATTCTATGGGCTAATTTGCACAAATTCCTCCTATGATTCTATTTCTCACATGAGAAGCCAACTGATGGAAATGGAGATGTTATCATCAACATACAAATTTTGCACTATCCAAGACTGGTGGTTCTGCTCAAAGTCAGTCATGCCTTGGTCACTTCCCATTTGGACTCGAGAAATGTTTTTTTTTCCAGTGTTTTGTTCTCTGAGCTTGCCCTCAGAAGTAACTGCCAGGCTACTGCAACCCGTGGGAATAACAATAGCTCACAAACCCACATTTACTCAGACAAGAACTAACAAAGATCAAAAACAAAATACGGAATGAAGACAGCACCAGCATAATGTACAAAATCAATTGCAACAACTGCAACCAGTTCTATGTTGGATGAACAGGACGACACTTGAAAACTAGCATTTGTGAACACCAGCTGGCAGTCAAGTGACATAACCAGATGTCCCTGGTTTTGAGCCATGTTGAAAATGAATAATATTGGTTTGACTCGGCCAAAGCCAAAATTATTGGCCACACCAAAACCCATTATGTACGCAAATTCATTGAACCCTGACACTCTACAAAAGGGTTCATCAATAAACACATGGACTTAGAACCAACATATGTACCTATAAGAAACCGGACCATCCAAATGACTAATGAATGACAGAACTGACTACCTCCTCACCAGTTTGTGACACACAAACAACCAGTCATGCGACCAACTGACCACAATACCATATAAGGCCTACTGTATATAAATGGAAGAGAAACCAAACAAGACACTTCACCCAAAGTCCCGTTGAAGATTTTACATAGCCAGGTAATGAAATGTCCAGGAGCTAAATGGTAAGCTTGGAGAACAAACCACTGCCACAATCTAAACCTGAGCTATGAATATTCACAATATGTTCACAATACTGGGCCCTTCTAGGTTCACCCATATTAGACTTCTCTTGCATGAGCTGCAGAGGCTCCCAGGTTCCTCCAAGGCACCATTCAAGGTGCTGGTTATCACCCTTAAATAACTACATGTCACAGGACTGGGTGATTTGCACATGCTTCCTGATTTTAGTTAGCTGGGATGAATCTCAAGCCCTGGATGACCTTGCTAGGAACATATACTCATTAAGGAAATTAGACTGTGATTAAGGGCATGGGTTGAATTATTCCTGGGCAGACTATCTATGCACGCAGATCTCGTAGAGCACCATTTTTTATCAAGAAAGCCCAAGAGGTGAAATGTCACAAAGATGATAACATACTGCATACAGTTATGACATACTTTGCTCATCCATCTCAGCAAAATTCTGCCTGACATTGACAAGGAAGTATAGCATATCTGGATGTGAGGGGGATTTATACTCTACCATTTCAAAAATAATTGAATAGCAGTAGGCAATTCTATAAACCCTCAGATATCTAAGGATTCATATATGCTTAAAAAACACTAATACTGAACACATCCCTTTAAAATACTAACTTAAAAAATGAACTAAATGAAAAGGAATAAAATGAGAAAATTTCCTCCTTGTAATAATAAACTAATCTTTACGAACAAGAGTTTCATAAAATCAGAGCAGGGTTGTGAAATTGGCGGCCCACTGGCCAGATGCGTCATGCACAAGCCACGCCCACCCCAGCTCCACAAAGGAAAAAAATATCACGAAACATCATGTGACAGTAACGTGATGCCGCGAGTTTGACACCCATGAATCACACCCCCTGGGATCACCTTTTATGTGTACATGGTGCTGCTTGTGTCTTAAAATCCTCGACTTATGTCTGTAATAGAATTTGCCCATTAGTGTCTCAAGTAGTGAAACCTGTTAAACAAGACGGCCTTGTTTAATAACACCCCCCCATCCCTTCTTCTCCCTGATGTGTTTTGGTTAAAAAACAGCACAGATCTTTCTGTTTCCATCTTTGAGGAAGTTCAGAAATGTGAGAAATCAATCAATCAATCAATCAATCAATCAATCAATCAATCGGCATGGGGAGGCCCTGGCTCCAGGCCTCCCAAGGCTCCCCCACAAGTCACTCTGTGCTCTGCTTCCTGTCCCCCATGGAACCCCCAATATCTTTTTATCCTGCTTTGTCTGCCCACTCAGTCCTGGTGGGCCTTTCCCCCTCACACACTAGGCACCTGCAGGACTTTTACCCCTCCCCAAGTTTCCACAAGGGTTGGGCCTCTTCCCCACCCCCATCACCCTTTGTGCATTTATCTTTTGAAGACTTCCAGAGCTTCTGAGCTTTCTGCAGTGCTGTGCAGATTGCATTAGGAAAGCAGGACGTCCGGTGAAGATGGCTGACTGATGACTAGAACAGGGAGGTTCCCTGAGGGGATTTTCTCTGGATTATGGTGTTTTCAATTTACTAACGAAAGGAACAGGCATTCCTTTAGTTTATTATGACTCTACTGGGTTAGGGAGAGTCCTAGAATCACCCCACATGACAAGCAGAGGTCTGCAGGAAGCCTCAGGAGCTGTGCTTTGAAGCAGTCAGACAAAGTAAACTCACTTCATTGTTCAAAAAGCAGCCATTTTGGAATATGTTTTTCAAATGCACACTAAGTCACACCTTTCATTTCTTAATCACTTTCTGGGATTATTATCTTTATTAGATAAAAGAAGCTCTTTTTAGTCACAGCCTGTTACTCCTTTTTGAGGATCTGTGACATTTATGAGATTTCTTTATTGTTAAACAACAAGGAAGGGGGTTGCTGGAGGCCAGATAAAATAAGGAAGTATAAAATAAAAAAAGGCTGAGTGATTGTTGTTGACCACGGGTATATTGCAACTAGTTACAGCACTTGATAGAAACATTTTAATGGAGAAGTTCGTCCTTCATGTCATCGTTTTTTAGAAATTTTATCACATTCTAAATATGCCTCAAAGACAAATATAAATGAGGCATATTTGTTAGTTAGAGCCATGCATTAGTTAGAAATTTTTGTTTCTTACTATATTTTCTCTGCAATTCAGATCAGGCCTCAGTAGAATAATGTAGCATTTGGGAAAAAAGATACAAGCCAAGAGAGCAGCTCCAGAGGCCAGAATGGAGAAGATCTCCACAGCCACCATGGACTTCCCTTTGGAGCTCAGGTAGGTGGGGAGGAAAGTGATCCAAACACTGCAAAAGACCAGCATGCTAAAAGTAATGAACTTGGCTTCATTAAAACTATCAGGCAATTTCCTAGCTAGAAAGGCCACTGTGAAACTGATGAAGGCCAAAAAACCTAGATAGGCAAGGACAATGTAAAACATTACAGCTGAGCCTTCCTTACATTCTAAGATGGTCTCTCCAAACAAGGAGTGGAAGTCCATGTTGGAAAATGGGGGAGAGGTTCCCAGCCAGGAAGCACAAAGAAGTGCTTGGACCAGAGGACAGGCTATGACAATGAAGTTGGTCAGTGGTTTTCCTAAGAGTTTCCTTGCCTTGTTCCCTGGCTTGGTGGCCATGAAAGCCAGAACCACAATGACGGTTTTTGCCAACACAGAGGAAACCGCAAAGGAAAAGAGAATGGCAAAGGCAGATGGTTGGAAGAGACAGGTGATCTTCCTGGGTCGACCAATGAAGAGGAAGGAGCAGAGGAAGCAGAGCAGGAGGGAGGCCAAGAGGATGTAGGTGAGATCTCGGTTGTTGGCCTTGACAATTGGTGTGTCACGATGTTTATAGAAAATCACCAGGACTGCAGAAGTGATCCCAGAGAGGAAAAGAGCCAGAAAAACTAAAACATATCCCAGTGTTTCTTGATAGGCAAGGAAGTGGATCTTCTTGGCAATGCATGTCCTTGTCCCTGTTGGGATATTGGTATTCTGGACAGGGTTCACATTGAGCTGCATCTGAAATCAAAAGTCTTTGTCTAAGGATTTCTTGAGCAACTACCATGCATATGATCCCTCCCACAAAGGTGATACGCATGTTGCCTTTCTGCTGTTTACCTACCCACAAAGGGAATAATGAAATAACCCACTGTGCAATTTATGGGAAATCAAAAAGAGCAAATCTTCATTCATTTATGATGATCCTGACTAGCCAGTGATGAGGATTTGTTCAGTTCCAGCTATCCATCACTGTTCACTTCCATGGGTAATGTGGCTTTCAGTTTGAGATTACTGCCTGTTTTTCCCCTCACTTTATAATGGAACCCATAGAAGACTGACAGATCTGTTATCCACGAATGCTGTTGTTTTGTTTGTGTATATATTATCCCTGTCTCTGCTTTGTACTTCAAATCTGTTCATTCAGACTTTTTTGATCCATCCTACTCTATCAAAGAGACATAGATAGACGGGTCTCCTCTTTCTCTGGCAGGTCTATTTCTTCTGAGGTTGATAGAGCTGATGGAAGATGCATGCACCAAATGATAAATTTAAAGCTTGGACTGCACACCCCACTTCCTCAGACCAAGATTGGAAGTTAGTTTTCCCAAATGGATGTTAGAGTTGGAGTGGAAATGCATGTTGGGGATTCACAAATTGTGCCCTAAATCTATCCTGCAAGCAATTGCTGAGGATTAGGAAAGGTGTCCTCTGTGGCCAGGGCAGTTTACTGAAAGGTTCTGCTGAAAAGTATGAGTGCATGTCAATCTCATCAGAAATGACAACAATAATAAAAAAATGATTTAATGATTTAATGTCTTCCCTCTGCCTGGAAGTTAGAGTTGGAGTGGAAATGCATGTTGGGGATTCACAAATTGTGCCCTAAATCTATCCTGCAAGCAATTGCTGAGGATTAGGAAAGGTGTCCTCTGTGGCCAGGGCAGTTTACTGAAAGGTTCTGCTGAAAAGTATGAGTGGATGTCAATCTCATCAGAAATGACAACAATAACAAAAATATATTGAATTAATGAATGTCTTCCTTCATTCTGGAGGATTAAGATTTGAACTCTGGTCTACCTGTCTGATTACAAATAGTCCCTTCTGGACAAGCGTCACACTGGTAGCAGCAAACCGGCTCGCCCTCTGGAACTCTTCTCCTCTCTCCTGCATGGCACCTCTTCATGCCACAGCT
>QLTV01001684.1:5189723-5212909 GCA_003457575.1 Thermophis baileyi | reverse complement strand
AAGAAAGAAAGAAAGAAAGAAAGAAAGAAAGAAAGAAAGAAAGAAAGAAAGAAAGAAAGAAAGAAAGAAAGAGAAAGAAAGTCTCCATATGAGTGGAACTAATCACCGATGTTTGTGGGTAACAGGATATAGATGTTTTTTCCAGTAGATCCATCAGAGTCTCCAAGGGCAACTATTTAAACATACTGTTATCAAACTTCTAATTATTTTGTATGATATGAATCAACTCTGGAGAAAAGCAATTCCTCCAAGAGGTTCAGAACAGCTGGCCAAATTGAAAAGAAGGACAATTGGTACATAACAGTATTATGAAGTCACAGGTCTTGCACAATCATGGACAAAGCTGTTCAAAGATGAACTTCAATAGGAAAAATTTATGGAACAACAGAGTTACCCCATATCTCCACCTCCTTGCCAAAAGAGTCACTATCCAAATAATAAGATACCTAGACATCCTGTACATACATCAGAATTTGAATACTGTCAAGGATAGCCTTTCCCTATTCTGTTGTAAGTCCTGTTCAGGTAATTACCTGAATTAATGACTGTTCAAAGTTGAATGGCGAAGTTTAAAGGGGAGTTCTAGGAATGTTCCTCTGAATGTGAGTCAGATGTTCTTCCAATCTGGAACCCTACTTTATCAAGGTACTGTATTCTTGTGATAAATATGTTTCTTATGGCCAATGCAGAAGCTTTTGCTTTTTTGTGAATATAGTCAGGTCAGTTTTATAGCAGAATTCTTAGGAAAAGCTAACTCATATTTCACTGAACATTTTGTTAAATAATTTTGAATTTGAATCCATTCTCGTTTGGTATGCAAATTTTATTGTCTTTAAAATATAAAAATACAATCTAAGACCAGGAGAGGGCGATGAAGCCTAACAAATAAAATGATTTTAGCAAAGCAGAAACTGCTGAATAAACTAATATCCTTTATACTTTTTTTTTTTTGAGGAGGGGGTGGGAGTCATTACCATGGCAATATATATTTGCCATGGTCCCAGTAGATCATTCATACAGAGTTTTGCTTCTGGCTGTGAACTTAATAACACTTGTCATCTTAACTTTATTGGGAAGGCATGTACGTGAAGACAGTCTTTGAGATAAAAGGAAAATCATGTTAAGCAATCCAGTGGCTGGTTTTGGGAGCTTCCTGTGGAGCAGATGGGGAATAAAGTGTTTAACTGGACAACGTCCAAGACTAAATTCCATGGAAGAACTTGTACTTAGTAAAAAATATTCGATGCATTTTTAGAAACCCTCTGTTCCAAAATATAACCACTTCTTTCTTCTTCAACTCTCGCTCTTTGATATATTTCATTTTGAAGACATTATTTAAAATGACTGGTCATTTGATGAAATCCAAAAAGAAAGAAAGAAAATCACACGTATTAATGTTTCTCCAATACTGTAATAAAGAAGCTGGACCCTCACTTCTAGAATCAGTCTAGACGTAAACTTCTATAAATTGGAATGCTGGTCAAGGCTTATAATTTTGTTTTGTTTTTCTTCTGAAGGACATTCCCTTTATATAGACAATGTAATTTATAATCTCACAGGCCCAGTTGGTTTTTTCTTTCTTTTTCTTTTATGGAAGAAAATTGCTTTGATCAGAGTGAAATTAATCCTTGTTCTAATCCCTGCTGAATGTTTGTCTTCATCTTGCAGTTTTACAGTCATACTCCAGAAGTTTCGGGAGGGGGAAACAGGTGTGTTACATTTAAGCAGAATAATCCTCTAGTTATTGTAGAGAAGGAGATAAATGTTATTTGGTGTTGGTGATATGTACCCCATGTAGGTTCAGCTCAAAATAGGAGAGGGGAAAACATAAAACTGAGTCAATAGAAAGATTTTATAAATGATACATATAGCCATAATATTCCCTGAAAAATCATGACACATGAGCAGACCTGGTGTTAATGACAGTGCCTACATGCAACCCACATGGAGATTCCTCCAGTATGGAAACCACATTGTCACATATGCACCCAAAGATAAAATGATGGGTCAGACAGGAAAGCCCAGTCCACAGCTGGTAAAAGTTTTGTTTTGTTTTGTTTTGTTTTGTTTTGTTTTGTTTTGTTTTGTTTTGTTTTGTTCTGTTCTGTTCTGTTCTGTTCTTTTGTTTTGTTTTGTTTTGTTTTGTTTTGTTGTTTTGTTTTCAAATCAAATTTGATTCTGTAACTTGCCCAACCATGTAAGGTAAATTTGCCTAATTCTGGGAAGGCTTTTGACTTCTAGGCCTACAATTCTGCAACTTTGTGGGAGATTCCCACCTGAATACAGGTAGTCCTCAACTTACGACCACAATTGAGCCCAAAATTTCTGTTGCTAAGTGAAACTTTTGTTAAGTGGATTTTGCCCCATTTTATGACCTTTCTTGCCACGGTTGTTAAGTGAATCACTGCAGTTGTTAAGTTAGTAACAGGGTTGTTAAGTGAATCTGGCTTCTCCGTTGATTTTGCTTGTCAGAAGTTCGCAAAATGTGATCACATGATCCTGGGACACTGTAACCGTCATAAATATGAACCATTTGCCAAGCATCCAAATTTTGATCACATGATCATGGGGATACTGCAATGGTTGTAAGAGTGGAAAATGGTCATAAGTCACTTTTTTCAGTGCCGCTGTAACTTTGAATGGTCACTAAATGAATTGTTGTAAGTCAAGGACCACTTGTACCGGTACTAACCAGTTCTGACCTTGGTTAGTTTTTCAAGACAAGTCAAAATCTATTAGGTGTTACTATATATAGCTTATAGCAATCAACCACCTCAGCCTTGAATTCTGTTTTAAATAACCCAAATGCACGAATGCAAAGAGAACTACTGCTACTTTTTAGAGTCTGTCTGTCTGTCTGTCTGTCTGTCTGTCTGTCTGTCTGTCTCTCTGCCTCTCTGCCTCTCTGTCTCTCTGTCTCTCTCTCTCTCCATTATGAAGTAGCTTTTGGTTTGATTTTGGTATCACTGCCATTCACAGCTGTTAAGTTACTTGAGATCCTGCTTGAGTATGCAGGGCTTATATAGGAGTAAAGCTCTGGCTGCTGTATGACATTTCTATGACTTTCTCTATGTTACAAACAATGTATCAAATCTTTATTTTATAGCCGTCTTTATTGCTTTAAGAATTATATCTGATTTTTATGAAGGTCATCATATGTTATTATTTATCAAGGCTCCAGTTTGGCTTGAAAGATATTCCAGCTACATTCCTGTTCCTAATAATGCTGCTACGGTAGACAAAGTGGATCTAAATGGAACAAAAATTCTTCGACCTCAACTAATTCCGTAAATTTTTTCTTTAAGAATTGCTAGTCAGAATGGTCTGTCCTGTCAACATTTATAAAGCATTTCCCCCCATAAATACTATGAACTGGTTCTGTGCCTACATATTGTCAATGAAGCCCATGTGATACAGAGCTGATGGTCTCTTTTGAGACTCTCTTGCTGTTTAATCAAGTATATTATTAAAATTCTAGGGCCAATAGTTAATTACCTCCCAAGGAGACTTCCTGAAATTCTTTGCCATCTTCCTCGGTCCTCATGATATATTCTTGGACTGAATTTTATGTTCTTTAGGTGAGCACAGGCCAATGAAGAGAATGGAAAATATGTTAAAATTGGAGTTTGGAAATAATTTTGAGACATTCATGTAGCTTTATTTCAATCACTGAAATTGAAATGCCATGGTGTGCAGTTAAGTGAAAATCAGATGGAATATTATAATTGTCAAAAATTGTTGTGGGAAATTGGTTTTTATTTATTTAATTTATATTCCAACTTTATTTTTTTAATAAATAACTCAAGGCAATGAGCATATATAACATTCCTTTCTCCTCCTGTTTTTCCCACAACAAACCTGTGAGGTAGGTTGGGATGAGAGAGAGTATGATAGACAAAGAGTTATAGCTTTTTGAAAAACTATCAGAAACAAAGGCCCAGATTAATATCATCGCTATCATGATCATGATCTCTTTCCCTTTCTTGCTTTCAGATTGCAAACGTACTCTTATTCTCTTATCACCTTAACAGTATTTGTGCATTGCAATAGTGGTGAATATCTGTAGCTCGGGTGTAGGGTGAGGGTGAAGGTTCATTCTCCGAGCCTGTGGGTTGGTTTCTGAACATTTCGTTACCAGGCTAGGTAACATCTTCAGCAGAGTTTAGGGCAGGGGTCTCCAACCTTGGCAACTTTAAGACTTGTGGACTTCAACTCCCAGAATTCCTCAGCCAGCAAAGCTGGCTGAGGAACTCTGGGAGTTGAAGTCCACAAGTCTTAAAGTTACTAAGGTTGGAGACCCCTGGTTTAGGGGATGTCAGTGTCAGTGTTCTTCTGTTTATAAGGGCTTCAGGTGTGGGTGCGTCTTGTGATAGGTCTTGTGATAAGGAGATTACATAGGCCAGAGTCATTGGGAGGTGAATTGCCTGTGTGGGAGGGGTTGCATGAGTTGGTTGAGAGTTGGTGCTGTCTCTGGTTGGCTGTGCAGTTGATTTGGATTCTGAGAGGTTCGTTGTAGGTCAATGTGTCTGTTGATGGAATTGCTTGTGGATGCCAAGCTTCGATGAACTCACGAGCGTGGTGGTTGGTAGCGTGGCTGATAATTTTTGTGTTGCTCCAATCAAACTGGTGCTGTTTGGTGTCAGTGTGGGTAGATAGTAAAGATTTGAGATTGTGGTGTTTGATTGCCAGCTGGTGTTCGTGGATCCTAGTTTTTAATTGACATAGAATTGGTTGCAATGGTTATAGTTGATTTTGTAGATTACATTGTTTCTTTCATCCTTCTGTATTCGCGCATTACAGAAACCTGAGTGTGCACCATGGGAGTTCTCCGATTAAGTCCTGCATTACATGCTTACCCATGAGAAAACATTGACCTTTCAATTGCCTATTATAATCAATTTAGGTTACATTTAATTGACTTTTTTCAGTGCTAATGATAATTGATATAGGTCCAGTTGTTTTAATTTTAGACTGTTTTCTAGTTACAATGAATACCTTGTCACTTGAATTGCCTATAAACAGCATCCATTGAGAGATAAAACTTGTTAAAAGTGTGCTTGATTCTTGCAGTTCCTTAATTATAGAAATAGCCAGAAGGAAGAGGGAGAACTGGCTAAGTTGTAAAGGCAGTAGTGAATGTTCCTTAACATTCATAATACTGGAAAGAGAACGTATGAATTCTACCTAAATCTCTCTGTAGTGGATTATTTCCAGCCAATCTCCAATATTCAGTTATTTGGAAAATGCTGGACTTTTATGGTGGGGTTTCAGTTCCAGAAGGGGTGGTGTGGTGGCTCAATGGTTAAGACGCTGAGCTTATCGGCTGGAAAGCTGGCAGCCCAGGTTTGAGACCCGAGCTCCACGTGACGGGGTGAGCTCCTGTCCTCACCCAGCTTCTGCCAACCTAGCAGCTCGAAAGCATACAAATGCAAGTAGATAAATAGGTACCACTTTGTTGGGAAGGTAACAGCACTCCACGATGTCATGCTGGCCACATGACCATGCAATGCCTTTGGACAGTGCTGGCTCAATGGCCTTGAAATGGAGATGAGCACTGCTCCCTGTGGTTGGCAACAACTAGCAGAGTAAAATCCACAGGGTCTCCTTTACCTTTTTTTATACTTCAGTTCCAGGATTTTCTGAATTAGACAACTATTCATATTGACTGCTAAAGTTTCAGGCCTAGTTATAAAACAGTACCTACTTTATCGATGTTCATGCTGGAACTTAAATAGGAAGTCTGACTCCATATTACTCAGCTGCACCTTTCCATGGCTTTTGAAATCATCAGCTATGGTAATCTCCATGACCACAGTTCCAATGGGACTTGAAGATACTGTTGTTTCATTATTCCTGTGAATGGGAATTTCCATAGGTGAGGGCGAAAGACTTCTGCTCAGTGTTATGGAGGTTGGCTTAGGGTATTCCTCAAAAGAGGTTATCCAAATCTGGAGATTCGTTATGTTCTCTTTTTTCACATAAATCCAAGAAAGGTGTTCATATTCAAGAACTATGTATAATATTGGTATTATACCAGATAAGGGCATACAAACTAAGGTTAATCCAGACATACAGTACTCCTGTTTAATTGAAAAGCAATCAGGATTCAATCAGGAATGAGGATGCAGCTTGTTGTAGATGAGATTAGATTTCCCTTGAAGACTTAGATATGTCACTTGAGTTTACTTATAGATTCAGCATGAATGTGGATGTCCAAATTGTAGATTGTTGGGGATGTGTTTGCAGAGATAAGACTAAGTCACCAACTGCCCATTCCAGGAGATGTCACAGCTGGTCATCATGACACACAACTTGAGGCCGGATGTGTCATGCGCTGCCCACCCCCACCCCCAGTTTAGCGAAGGGGAAAAGTCATGATAAGTTACATGACGACATGACGCCGCATGTTTGACACTCCTGCTCTATGATATGGCCTTTGCAAGTAGGACAGCTGCTTAGAAAAATTGTGGGTATCTGTGCTGCCTTCTTCCCCTCCTATTTGAGCCTTCTCCTCAGCATCAGTATGGCAGAGTTGCCAATAAAGCTGTACCTTTGAAACAGGTATGGAAAAAGACAAAGTAAAGTGCACAGATAAAAATATTTTTCCTTCAAAGGGAGTGAATGGTCCAGAGGAAAAGAACTATAGAAGCAAAGCAAAGCACAACACAACATGGAAAAGTGCCTGGTGGAGGGAGGGCGTGGCCAACGTCTCGTCGCCACGACGTTTCCCTCGGAATCTCCGTGGGAAACGCCGAATTTCCAGCCGTTCGGGGGCCCGGATCCATCGGAACTGGGCCGGAACCCCCCTACAGGGGGGGGTGAAGAAGAGGGGCACTGGTCGGTGGTCCGGGGGGGGGGTGCAAACCCCCCCCAGGAAGCCAGCACCAGCCTCTCGACTGGCAGCTGTGAAGAGGCGACTTAGTCGCCATTAGCTGAGATGGCCACAACAAAAAGATTGAAGTAAAGAGATTGTGGATCGCCTGGGTAAGAAGATCTAAGTGTTTGTACAGGAGCGGAGTGGAAGTAAAGTGCTGGAGTCGGGTGAGTGACTGGCTGATTTAAAGATAAAAAGAAAAAAAACCTAAAAAAGCCAAAAAAAGTTGTGGAGGTTTTTACAATTGGACTTGGTGGAAATTAAAGAGATTGAAAAAGAATAAAGAATTTGAAGAAAATATTCCATACGTGGATTTAAAGCGTTTTGGAGAGTTTTGTAAAATAACTAGTTTGCTGCATCGGAAATTCGGCAACGCCATCTGCTGGTTGAAAGGGAATACTGCAACAACTCATGGAAAGACAGAAACAGCTGTGAGGATTGACCTTGCTTACAAGAAAATATAACTTTGAAACTGTGAGAATTTGAAAGGAGTGTCCTGACTTATCACGGTGAAGGAAGATAAGACTGTGAATTGGAATGGAACAGACTAAAATGGGATATTAAAATACTGAAATAGAAAGAGACTATATGGGTTTACTCTTCAACAAGAGAGAATTAATTAAAAAAAAGTTTTAATAATTGTAACTTGAAAATATGGAGGTGTGTATGTATGAAGAACTAATTGGGATGTTAAAATATATCCATGAGGATATAAAAACTTATCTCCTGGAAATCAGAGGTAATAAGAAAACAGAAATGAAGTTGGAATATACAGAACATTTAGAATGCACAATACTGGAGAATAAAAATGAGGAACAAGGAAACTACATTGAAGATAAAGAGACTGAAAATAAAAAACAAATAGATAATTTTACTGGGATTTACAGTGACAAGAAAAGAGTAGATGAGGGGGGGAGTATTACTTTCAGAAAAACCAAGCAAAAGATAGAGGGGGTAATAGGGAGAAGAGGCAAGGAGGAATTGTAAGGAGATTTAAGCAAACAATATATTTAAAAGGAAGAAAAGGAATTTTGAAAAAAAGAATTTATATGTATAAAAATAAAAGAAAGAAAAAGAAGAAGTTAAGAGAAGGGAAAGAAAGGGAAAAACCCACAAGAAGTAGAATTTCTGAGAGATCAAAAGAGAATGGATGAAGAGGGCAAGGTTAATGGAAAGGAGGAGAGGTAATAAGACATATGTTAACAGATGAGGGGGGGAGTATTACTTTCAGAAAAACCAAGCAAAAGATAGAGGGGGTAATAGGGAGAAGAGGCAAGGAGGAATTGTAAGGAGATTTAAGCAAACAATATATTTAAAAGGAAGAAAAGGAATTTTGAAAAAAAGAATTTATATGTATAAAAATAAAAGAAAGAAAAAGAAGAAGTTAAGAGAAGGGAAAGAAAGGGAAAAACCCACAAGAAGTAGAATTTCTGAGAGATCAAAAGAGAATGGATGAAGAGGGCAAGGTTAATGGAAAGGAGGAGAGGTAATAAGACATATGTTAACAGATTTATTTGTATTAATGTTATTAATTGTGTATGATTAATTAAGGTATAAGGTTTTTATATAAGATTGGTACATGATGATATATATTATGAAAAATGAAAATTAAATTTTGATGTTGATTCAAAAGGGATGAAGAGGGATAGAAAGACATACGTTAATAGATTTAATTGCATCAATATTACTAATTGTATATAATTAATTGTGGTATAAGGTTTTTATGGAAGAGTGGTATATCATCATATAGTGATGATGAACAGTGATGATGTAAGCTATATTATAGTAAATGTAATTGTTGGAATGTGATAAAATTTGCATAATTATTATATTAAAATATATTATATATATTTTATATTAAAAGGTTTTTATATAAGTTAATAATTTTATATCAGATTGGTACATGATGATTTAAACTAAATCTTGATGATGAAAAAGGTGATGAATTAAGAAAAGAAAAAAGGGAAATAAATTATATTATAGTAGGTGAAATTGTTGGAAGGTTATAATTAAATAAATAAATTAAATAAATAAATATTCATTGTCTCTTGTACCTCCTTTCTTATTTATCCTTCAAATCCATCCTGTTTGTGTCCAGAGGTTGAAAGAATTTTGATAATTAGGGGTTTTTTGTATATTGGGAAGTTGGTAATGCTATCAACCAATGGATGGATGTGTAGCGGTATGATTAGATTTTGTTTAAATATTGAGGATGAGTTAAAATAAGAAAAATTGAGTAATAAAGGTGAAAGGGGGTTCTGAAAAGGTAAAAGAGATTAGAAATTAAGGGCATTTGGAGATGACTGAATAAAAATAAAATGAGTAAAGATATAAATTGAGGAAAGGGAGGAGTATGGCCTAAAATTAAAAACACAAACAGGATGGATTTGAAGGATAAATAAGAAAGGAAGTACAAGAGACAATATGTATGGAAGATAAGCAATAGCGATTAAATTGGAAGAAAATTGAAAATTAAGGTGGTAGACCCAGGCGACAAAAAGAGGTGGCAAAGGAGGCAGCATTAGAATAACAGTAAATATACCTAGAAGTATAATATATGGATAAATATGGATAAGGGAAAAAATATAAGTTTAAGAGTAGCACCGATGATGGAATGAAGTTAGGGATTTGAGGTACTCGTCTGTTAACCATAAAATGGATTATGATTAGATGTACTCAGGGAAGGGACAAGAGGGAGGAAGAGGAAGTAGAAAGGAAGGGGAGAGGAGGAGAGGAGGGAAGTAGGAAAGAGGGAGAGAAGGAGAAAGGAGGTAGAGGGAAGAGAGGGAGATATAGGGAGGGGAGTAGTATGAAATATTGAGGGAAAACGATAAAAATACAAAAGGTGTTAAATTAGGATGTTTATTTATGGTATACTGGATAGAAATGTATAATTACATATATTTTGATATGATTTATGGTATATGTATGGATGTTTATGTGCAGTTGGTGAAAAAATAAAATAAAAATTTTTTAAAAAGAAAAGAAAGGTACCTAGTGGCCACTGTGTGGAAAACAAGTTCTTAGAGGAGTAGCAGCCTGTTAGCAAAATAGAAACATAGAAGGAATGTGCAGCACTTGAGGCAACATTGAAATGCTTAGTTCTCAGTAAGCTTTATCAATTTTTTAATGGCAATGTATTTACTATGTTTCTATTAAGACAATTATTCTTTCTTGAAGACAGTAACAGTAAAAGGGTGGAGAAATAACTTGAGGTTTACTAATTATGAATATCTATGCTTACATCATTTATTACCTATGCATATTTATGACTGTATCGTTTTCTCCTCCTTTCCTGAAATGTAAAAATATGAGGGCATCCTTTTGTCTGTAGGGGTTGCTCCCATTGTTTTCTGGGAGAAATTCTTCTAATGCATGCTGTTAAATAAATAAATATTATAGTGACCTTTGATTATTGGCTTTTGGATCCTGCATTTGATTCCACACCATTAACAGAGGGGGGGGAAAGAAATTCTAGAGAGAACTGAGGCAGAACAGGATTTGTAAGAAGAAAATATTGCTAGTAATATTATAGAACAGTGATGGCAAACCTTTTCGGCACCGAGTGCCCAAACCGGAACGCGTGCATGCGCATGTGCGCCAGAGTGCCGCAAACCCAAAGACCAGGTGGCTGGCATGCGCATGTGTACCGGCCAGCTGGTCTTCAGGTTTCCGGCACTCTGGCGTGCGCGAAGACCAGCTGGCCGGCACGCGTGCCGGAAACCAGAACAGCAGCTGGCGACGGCACACGTACCCACAGAGAGGGCTCTGCGTGCCACCTCTGGCACGCGTGCCATAGGTTCGCCATCACGGCTATAGAGTGTAGTATAATAGAGTATAATAATGGTTATAGCAATAGTAATAATTAATGTAGCAATAATAGCAGCAACAGAAAAAATACAGGATAGAGACCATAGAAAAAACTCACATATAGATTTGTAGGTTTCACATTTATAGCTTGGTTGTTGTTTTTTTTAAATGAAACATCTTCCCAGCCATTACAGGGAGATACTAAAAATTTCCTGTCCGAAGGTCAGTTGTTTTGTAGCTCTTTTGAGTTTGGATTAGTCTAATGAAGCACATAAAAAAAAAAAATCTGTGACATTGTATTCTTGAAGTGGACAAACTATTGACACCGGATAGTGGTAGAACATTCCATTCCATTCCATTCCATTCCATTCCATTCCATTCCATTCCATTCCATTCCATTCCATTCCATTCCATTCCATTCCATTATTGCAACAGCTTCTTTACAGTAGGTACTGGCTTCTTTCTGAGCTAAGTTTAAAGCGCTGGTTTTAATTTATAAATTCTATAAAATTTGGAAGCAGATTATTTGAAACACCACATTTTCCCATTTGAGCTTTCCCATATGGATGTTCCTTAGAAGAAGGTCCTTTTCATGGTCCCATCTTTCTTAGAGGCATATTTGGTAGAAATATGAGAAAAAGATTTTCTGTGACTGCTCCCGGCTCTGAAACTCTCAGCCAAAGAAAAGCCAGAATATTTATCCCTCTTGATCTTTTATTGGCAGACAACGACATTTTTATTCAGACAAGTTTTGGCTGTAACAGGCTTTAATCATCTGAATGTTGCTTTTTAAAATAAAAAAAAATAAAAAAAATTATACACCCTACTTGCATTTCTTATAACTTTGTTATTTAATGTTATTATTATTTTTTTAAAAAATATATATATTTTTATCGGTGTTTCATAGTTAGCTTCTTTCAACAATATTTTTTGTGCAAATATGTAATAGAAATTTGGTAGAAACAGAGATATGTACAGTATATGCATATGGTGTCCAGTATATAATTTATTCTGCACTGGTTAAGCTATAACTGGAGCATTGTATCCAGTTTTAAGACCCCTATTTAACCAGAAAAGTAAATAGAGAAACTGGAACAAAAGAAGACAGCCAGAAATTGGGCAAGTTCTAGGAATCTCTTAGGAGTGAAGGGAAGAGCAAAAATTAAGAAAAGACATGAGGGGTGCAGTGATGAAGCTGGTTCTGTGGCAACTGCAGCACCTACTTCTTCTGGAGGGGGTATCTCTAGGAAAGAGGCAGGAGGACCTGCAATGTAATACTGCTTTCATCCCTCCTGCCTCCTTCCATGAATGCCACTGAACCAGGGGTGGGTTCTAACTTACCTCGCCACCGGTTCACTTCCTCCCGCGCCGCGCACGCAGCCACGCATGCACAGTGCCAAAAACTCAGCTTCTGCGCATGCGCAGAAGCAAAACAAGCAAAAAATTTAAAAAAAAGCCAAAACCAAGATGGCGGCGCATGTGCAGTGCCGAAAACTCAGCTTCTGCGCATGCGCAGAAGCAAAACAAGCAAAAAAATTCCCCCCAAAAAGCTGAAAAGAAGATGGTGATGCATGCGCAGTGCCAAAAACCCGGCTTCTGCGCATGCGCAGAAGCAAAAACCAGCAAAAAATTCCCCAAAAAAATATTTAAAAAAAAGATTCCAAAAAAAGATGGCGGCGTCCACGGACTGGCACCGACAGAACCGGCTCCGTGACATCACCACCGGTTTACTACTGGTTCCATAGAACCGGTGCGAACCGGGAGAAACCCACCTCTGCACTGAACAGTTTATTCTATATAGCAGAGAACGAAGAGTCCAGAGAATTAAATGGAGGTTAAATAGTGAGAGAAAATTCAAAAGCTGTTCAATAATACTAAAATCTGTTATAGGACGTGCTGAAGCATGGGAATCTGTAAGATTGCTGCTGTTGCATTCTGTACTGTAGATCCAGTTTTTGATAAGTGGTTGTCTCTAAGACAATTATTTGCATCTAGTGACAAGTGTATCATGGGTGAAATGAAGAAGGATAGAAGGATCCTTTGCGCGACCCAGCTCCTGAAGTCTATGGAAGCTAAGGGAACAGCAAAGAAGAAAGATGGAGGTATCTGTAGTTGTATATGTGGAGGCAGTCAGGCTTATTCAATGTTGCAACAGAATGGAGAATTTAATTTACTGAGAAATAAGACTAATTGTGGCATTTTCCCTAAAATTATTCCTTTGTATTTTAATGTTAGTGAAATAAAAATTATTGTCAAAAGTATTATTGCAAATTTTATAAGCTTACTATAACCAATAAATATAATATCAGATACAAAGTACAATAATATGTAATGATTCTTGAGGAAAAATGTGTTTTCTTTCTATCTTGGTCGAATCTAGGCTCTTTTACATAGGTTGGGAATCTCTGGACTAGATATGCTCCAAGTTCTCTTTCAGTGCTCTTTTTCTGTTCTATAACTTCTTGTCCCTTAAAGGGTAATTTCACATTCCTGTCAAGAAAGACAATTATTCTTTGCAGATTTATAATATGTAGTTGGGGTAGTGTTAAACTAAATAGCACAATAAAGATACTGTTCTGTTAGGCTCATTTTTTCAGTACTCTTTTGTATGCTAGTAAAACATGGACTATTTCTAGCTAATGAAGGAATGTATTTCTCATTTCGCTGGCTAAATATGAACATGACCCTATTTATTAGATTCTTTTAATTAAAAATAAAATGAAAATGTGCATATGTCAAAGCAAAGTAATATTGCATTTATTCATGTATTAACCTAATTATATCATTAGCTATTGAGGTTCACAGAGGTCCCAAATGATATTCACGGAGGGACGGAAACTGTGATTGATTGCACCAACTGCTTGCCGAGCTCCCCAAAACCCACAAAGCGGGAGAGTTAGAAAGCAATCTTAACCATTAGTTTTGGATATGTTGGCATTTTGAACTGGCCACATATTCCCTAACAGCCATTTCGGAAAAGAGTAAATCTATTTTGTGACAGCATTTAAAGCAGGCTTCCAAAATTCCAAGATGGGCAATATATCTACAAACTTTTGAACAGATATTTTACATAACTCATTAATTTGCTATTTGCATGTTAATAGTTTTATTAACTATTTTTGCCACCATTTTTTTTTAATTTTTGTAGCCATCCTTATTTAGTAATTTAATAAGTCTGAGTTTATTAGTTTTTTACTCATGGTTCATGATTGATTTTTTTAAATCACAAATTTACTGATTTTCAAAACAGTAGAAAATTAAAATATAAGCAAAGAAAAAATATTTGAAAAATATGTGAAAAAATATTTGAAAAAAGAAAGAGGTCAGAGGAAAAAAATAGTGCAAGAAGGAAAAAAGAAAAAAGGAGGAAAATAGAAAAAGACTTTTGACTTTCTTCGGTAGAAATATATACTAGATAAAAAATACTCTTACTCTAAGATTAACGTTTGTCTACATTATTTCTATAGTCCCATATAATTTTAAGCATCAAATCACCAAATCAACTTTTTATTTCTTTTGATTTCTCACAAAAAGTCCAAAAATGATTTCCAAGTAAAAATAAAATTATTAAAATCTCTTTTTTCATCAAAGCTGTCAATTTCACCCTCTCCACTAGCTTCACCATCCATTCTTGCATTGTAGATATTTAAAAATGTATCCACATTTGAGCATATACAGTAAGTTTAACGATGGCAGCAAGCTTTTATATGCTCAAAGGTGGGAGTCTTACAAATACATTGCATTATAATTTTAAAGAGAACTTTTATAAAATGACATATTGTTGGCACATGGGAACTTCAAATATTTGTTGAAAATGTAATCAAACTGAGAGAACACTTTTTATTTTTTATTTTGGGTGGATATGTGACAAAGGTAGAAAATATTGGGTTCAAGTATTTTTTTTATCTAGAGGATTTTAAAGATGAATCAGGGTTCGCTTCCTCCCATGCCGTGTGGCTGCGCGTGCATTGCGTGCCACGTGGCTACATGTGCATTGTGTGCCATGTGGCTGCGTGTGCATTGCGCACTGTGTGGCTGCACGCGCATTGCGCACCGCATGGCCACGCGTGCACGCATGCACAGTGCAAAAAATTCACAAAAAAATCCAAAAAAAAAAGAGAGAGCCAAAAACAAGATGGTGGCACATGCGCAGTGCAGGGGACTGGGCTTCTGCGCATGCGCAGAAGAAAAAAAAATAGCAAAACATTCCAAAAAAGAGATGGCGGCATCCACAGACCGGCACCGACAGAACCGGCTCCATGATGTCACCAGCTGTTTGCTATCAGTTCTATAGAACCGGTGTGAACCGGGAGGAACCCATCTCTGAGATGAATGTGCTATTGAAACCATGGGCCTTTCTTTTGGGCTTAATGGATAAACAAATGGAAACTTCTTATGGAACTTCCTGCAGCCATCCACCACCAAGTATTTCTGTAATATGTCATTTAGTCTTCTAAAAGTTGTGGATTTTCTCTTAAATATCAAACTGACAAGGGCTGTGGCCAGAAAAAGTTTTAAATAAAACCTCTATCACAGAAATCTTATTTGCAAGATTTTTAGAAATCCATATCATATCAATTCTTGAAAAGCATCTCGGTCTTTCTGAAAAGTAAGTATATTCCCTAGAGCAGTGATGGCGAACCTTTTTTGGCTCGTGTGCCAAAAGGGTGTGTGCGCGCACACTAGCATGCATGCACGTGCCCACACCCATGCCCTCCCCCTGCGCATGTGCACAACCCCCCCATACTGCCCCCCTGCACACTCACTGAATCCTCCGGACTCCTGAAGCCTGGAGACGGCAAAAAACGGGCCAACGGACCAACCGGAAGTTCATTTCTGAACTTCCGTTTGGCCAGTTCGGCCGTTTTTCGCGCATGCGCGCTGGAGCTGACATAGGGCAACGCCTCGCGTGCCCTCAGATATGGCTCCGCATGCCACCTGTGGCATGCGTGCCATAGGTTCGCCATCACTGCCCTAGAGGTAGCATACTTCTGTATCCAAGGGTTCAACAAGAACAGATTGTCCATCATACTGTATATATATGGAGCAACAATCTGGGGATCAAGTTGATTGATTTCTGTTTTCCTCCTTCAATCCAGAGGAAGAAAGAATGTCCCTCTGCTGTGCAGGGAACAAAACAAGCTGAGTCATTATTACCAAGAATGACAGTGGCATCTAAACCACCATTTTTCTCACCAGAAGTCCTATGATGGATGGATGGATTGATTGATTGATTATGCCATCCATCTCGTAGTTCAAGGTGATTCTAAAAGATGATACTGATCTTCAATTAAACAGGGGAAGTGGGGTATAAATATTTAAAGTAAAATAATTCCCCAAAACCCCACAACTTTAACCTTAGACTGTCCACCGTCGACCTCACCCCATTCCTAAGAGGTCTGTAAGGGGCGTGCATAAGCGCACCAGCGTGCCTACCGTCCCTGTCCTAATGTACCCATATACGTTAAATTTCTTGTACTCATAACCATGCTTGTACTTATATATTCACAAACATGTTTATACTCTGTTTATACTTTGTTCGTAATCATATATATGCTTGACAAATAAATAAATAAATAAATAAATAAATAAATAAATAAATAAATAAATAAATAAAATTCTAAATCTTCATTAGAAAAGCGTGCCTCAGGAACTAAATCTTGGAAAGCATGAGTGAAGATTTCTCTTACCTGCCTTTTTATAGTATTTTTCTATTAAAGAATAGAAAAATAACACAATTAGCCCCTTGATCATGTTCAATCATCAGAATAAATTAAGTTCATATAGCTCAAAAATATTCAAAGAGATACCACAAACACCTCTATTTTTTCCTGACACTGATAATTGTCACAGCTGACCTACATACAAATTGCTAGAAGCCCAATCTTTCCAGCATACAAATAGAGAAATTAAAATACTGGATAGTGTACAGTGGATTGAATCTGCATAAATGTTTAACTGTAGTCTGAATCAGCTATCAAAATGACTGTTCATATTCAATATGAAATGCAAATTTTAACAAATCAATCATTTTGTTCCAAATTCCTTGTTCTTCCTTAATAAATTTTAAATAAAATGATTGATTTAATCACCTGGTACTATTTTTCAAATAAAATAAATAAATAAAGTGCTGCTCAGAAAATGAAAAACATATTTTGCTTACAAATTCCAGAGCAGCAATAGCAGAAGCTTAACAGAGATATTTGAGCCTTATTTCCAGATGGTAGGTACATAGCAGCTAGAAAAAGCTTCATTTCCTTCTCAAATCTTTTTATATTTAATACCATGATATAAGGGACAATTATTTTGGTTCCCTCACTTAATTTTTTTCAAATGTTAAACATGTACTTATGATATGGAAAACTACAGGTACATAAGCATGATTTGACATAAAAAAATTGTTTCCTAGAAAGAATGCCAGTTGATGGGACCTGGGAAACGTGCCTTTTCTTTAGTGGCCCCTGGCCTTTGAAATGATTTCCCTCCAACCTTTTCATACTTGGTCTTCAAAAAGGCTTTAAAAACTTTGCTATTGTTCTAGGGATTGGATGGAGTAGAAATATGGGCCACATTGCTGATTTGGGGGGATTTTGTTGTTGTTGCAAGCTGCCCAGAGTTGCACTGTTCAAGTTGGCAGCCAAATAAAATGCTTATGGAAGAATGATATGATAGAGTTGGAGAGTTTTAAACATGTGCCAAAATTCTGATTAAATTAGATGAATTTGAAACTTGGAACTTGGGTCCTTTTAGGCTTGCAAATCTTCTTCCAATGTTACTCTTTCTGTTTTTAGTTTTTACCATTTTAAATTTCTGGCCGTATATGTATGTCCTTGATTTTCTTGGAGCAGAAAAAAAATGATAGGCAGCGGGAATGGGGGTGGGGGTGGGGTGGGGAAGCAGACTTGCTTTGAGCCCTGCAATTTAGCTCATGAAGATTTATCTTGTTCACCTGCCAAAGCTCTTTATCCCTGAATTTCCAGAACTAAAGTTAATTTTCTTGGATTTTCTCCATTGTCCTTTGGCAAAGCACCGATTGGGATTTAAGAAAATGATAAAGGTGTTCATTTGTCCTTCATATTTAGTTGTTACCTTAGTTATTTACTGTCTTATTTCTGTTGTGCAAAATTTCTTCCAAATTTCACCTATCCAGCACACCAGAACCTATTTGTGTTCCCCCTCTGAAGCTACCATTATATGCCTGATTTTCTACTGAGTGGATGAAGCATTAATCATGGTTTATCCCAATATGTTTTAGGGTGGAAGGACACATAAGAAAGTTGTTTGGGGGCATTCTGGAGGCAAAGGCAGAGGTGGGTTCCTACCGGTTCGGACCGGTTCTATAGAATAGGTAGTAACTTGGCGGCCTGGGTCGCTGGAACCGGCAGCAACCCAGGCCTGCCACGCCCCCGAGCCGGTTCTCTCGGCGGCGCCGTAAGCGCCACCATCTTGTTTTTTGCTTCTGCGCATGCGCAGCTTTTTTTTGTACTGCACATGCACACACACGTGCACGCGCACCCGCGACCCGCCTGCACGGCACGCAACGCGCGCCCACCCACGCGTCGCGTCCCTGAGCAAACCAGCAGTACAAAAATCCAGAACCCACCCCTGGGCAAAGGCATCCATTCCCAACTATGGTAACACTGAAACGATGAAATGTGCATGAAAAGAAGAGCTCTACTCTTTTATTCTTGCATTATGATATCATATGCAAATATATAAACAATTGAGTTTGCATTGTGATGGATATTTCATCACTTGACCCCTCCTCTTATGGATGCCTAAGTCTTTGAATGTGTAAGTAGGTACTTTAGAGGCTTGAGGAAATGAATATGGAATGAATATGAAGGAAAACTGGGATATTAACAAGCAGAACATTTCACTCAATGATACCAACTTATGAAAATACAGTACAAATACTGATTTATGATATCGAACTATGTCATTAGCAAGCATTACTTGACATTGGGATCATACTATTTAATATTTGCTAAACTAAAGTAATTGTAAATTCAATACACATATATACTGTATTAAGTTGAATATAATAATTCTATATTACATCCAATATAATGGTGTTTTATATGGAAATATTAAAATACATAGTCTGTTCAGTTATCTTAAATAATTTATTTTAAGTACACAGTAGGTAGATAAAATTGACAGGTATTTCAAGGAGAAGGATTTTTTAAAAATAAAATCTGATGAATAAAATTCATATTAGAACTGACAAGTTTCTTCACCCAACTGTCCTTTTTTTCAAGATTTATATCCTATCTTTCACTTAGGAGCTCAAGGCAGCATACATTGTATGAAATGAGTTAGTGTGGGTCAAAAAGAGTCCAGTGATTTGCCTTTAAAGTTTGGCAGCATGTGATGTAAACACTTTAATCAGTGTATTGAGAGTACTAAGTTCTCATGAACTTTGCCCACTTCATTTGGAAATGATAAACCATCTATGAATGAATATATTTAATTTGCAATATACATCTTGAGTATTGCTGATATATTGATTATTCTTGATCTATGACTTGAAAACTCCATATTGATTAGAAACATGGAACATATTGGAGTTAATACAGTATAGTAAAAATGCGCTAGTGGCAGTTTTTGCTATTGCTGTCTTCATTTTCATATAAGCAGTAAAGTCATCAGAAAAGAGACAGCTAAGATCCCATAGCAAAGTATTTCCATAGTGAAATATTTTCTAATATCACACATTCAAAAACAACAAGCTATATGTGACACTATTAAGACTTATGTAAAGATTAGAGAGAGCACTCATTTTATTCATGTTTGCCTTTTCCAGCATTACCAGACTTCCTATTTTTTCTTTGATTTAGTCATTATTTGCTGCAAGCAGGAACAAAGCATGAAGTACAAAATTATGTAACCAACATGAAAAAGGTTGAGAATCTTGAGAAATTTCATCTAAAAAGACTATCTCACACCTAGACCAGGAGTCTTAAAACAATCTAATTTATAATTCTTATGTTCCCCAGCCAATATGATGCATCCTGGATGGAATGATATGTGTTGCTTAAGATTTCTGTATCGTGCTGGTTGGAGCAGTTACCTGGCCTTGGCTTATTGAAAAAGTTCAACCCGCTGAGAAGACCATTAGGGAACCTGAGGGCAAAACTAGAAAGTGAAAAAACAATGGTGGAAGAACACAGTGTATTATCACAAAGTTTATTAAGCTAGAAGGTATCAAGCACTGTAGTGCTGTCAGTTTTACTGAAATATTAGTGAGTAGGAATTGGATAGTGGTGTATACAGTATTTATTTACCATGGTGCAATGGTACAACTTTATATTCTTATGTAATGTGCATGATACAGAATTAAGCAAGCATTTATTTTAGTTACAAAGGGTTATATTTAGGTATATTTTGTTTTGCCCTATCCTTGGTGGGACACTGTGTAAAATAGGATGATCTTTCTCATTGTCAATCAAAAACTTTGGAAAACCTTTTAACATTGACATGGTCTCATCATCACCTAGTATAAATAAAAGCTTCTTAATTTTGATGGCCTCATTTTTGACTGCATTAGACAAAGCATTTCAAGCATTTGATAAGACAGACTCCTCTTTGACAAATTCTATTTAGATGAGACCATCAGAAACAGGTGTGAGTAATTGTGGTTCTGTCTATATAGGGATGCAATTTCAATGGATACCTAACGAGGAGAGTGCTGCACCCTTTTTCCTCTTCCACTTTTTCAGAGTCTGTTAAACATTCCATCACAGCTTCTGACATTGGCAGGGATGGGATATATCCAGCTACTATTGGCTGCTTTGGGCTAGTGTAGGTATCTTTCCATTTGATCACCTACTGAAATTAGGACCTAAAAGGTGGATTATGTGATGTCAGAGACTATGATTTTTCAAAGTCATATTCTTCTCTTCCAGATTCCCTTCATGGTATGCCCATTGGTATAGCAGCTGTTGTGGAATGGTAGTGGCACTGGCGTACGTGCTTCCAACCCATGTGTAAACTGCTCATATGGGTCTCAACACACCACAAAGGGATGGCTTAGGTAGAAGGAAAATAATTCTCCTGCTCCAGTCAGTGCCACACTCCTGGAGCAGATTGGCAGGCTGTGCAGGGGAATAGGGAGAAAAGAGGTTGATTGAAATGCAGTATATTGGCAGGTCCTATTGGATGCCAGGCTGGTAAAACCAGAAAAGTCCTGCAACTAGTGCTGCCTCCCTATGATTTTCCCACCCGGCTCTTGACATGTCATCCAGGGGAGATCATATGTATGGTATGTGTATCAGCAGATCAACGGTATTGGCACTCGCTGAATCTTTCTGCTTTATCCAATGCTACTACTCCATGCATACAATTTGGCAGTATATTGCACTGGAGATCTCGAGGGAGAAAAATGAGAATATTGGAGGTGGATAGGGGCTTTCCAATATAGAGGAAAAAGAGAGTATTTCTTGCTTTACTGGAGCCTCCTCCAAGTGCCTGATCCATGAAAGAGTGAAGTCTACATAGCTATAAGACCAAGAAAGTAAGAATGACATGCATTTTAAGAAAGCAACTTTAATACTGGCTGTACCCTGAAAATTGTAAGAATTTATTATCATATTTACACTGAGTTAACTAAGGCAGAGTCTCTTTTAAACTTTTTTTTTCATATCTTCAGCAGTTCCCTCTTCCGAGTTAAATATTAAAACACCTGGTTCTTCACTCTCCCACAGTATCTCACAGGAACCGTTTGACACCCTTCATTATGTTATTGCCATGGATCAGGTGCCGTAGTTGATCTCTGTGGTGGATAAGGCCTTCCTAGCAAAGCAGAAAGGATTTAACCATCCAGCATCCCTGTTCTCATCTGGTCAAATCCATATCCTCTCCCAGCCACCTTATGTTAAGGAGGGGGATTGGTGGATGCTTTCCTCTCTGGCAGGGAAATCCACCAATAACTTGTTCCAAAGTAAATCTACCCTAACTTGCTTTACAGTAATTTGTTTGGACCATGCTACATACCAGTCTTGTTAATGAGGCAAAGTAAAGACCGGCTATGTTGATGGAGGAAATTCTTGTCAACATACTTGGTTCTCCTTCATGCAGCGGAAGACAGCATGTTAAACTAACTGAGTGTATGCTATGCAATGACGAGAACATATGGAATACATGTGGCATGTGTATTCCTGCCATTACTATTTCTCAGAAGCTGTAGCACAGAAAAGCAGAGGATGCTTTCTATGTGTGGTGATTAGTATTAATAGAAAAGACGAGGGTGTGCTATTTGTGTTGATATAGATTTTTTTTCTCAATTCTGTTTCAAATTAATGACCTGAAGAAATCAGGAAAGATATACATGTAAACTGTTTAGCTAGACTTGAGCTTTAGATAGAAATCCCCATGTAAGCTATATAGCAAGGTATAGAAGGGGGGAAAAGGGGGGAAAATCAGTGATACTTTACTTAGCTGTAAATGAGAACAAATTACTCTATGTCAAATATATCTAATTTTTACCAAGATAGGTCTTCAGATGTTTTAATACAACTGGTAATACAAGGTTGGATAAATGAAATGATGAAAGCTTCCTTGAGGTAGGTGATGCTGCTGCAATCTTGAAATACTTGTTAATATGTCCCATCCTCAAAAAGCAATTACTCGACTTGGCTGTTCTAGATAACCACTCTTCTATCTCCAACCTTTCTTTATAGGCAAGATTGTAGATAAGGTTACCCCAGCATTTAAAGAGCATTCTGGATGAAGCAAATTATCTAGATCCCTGGCAGGGGTGAAATGTGAATTTTTTCCCTACCGGTTCTGTGGGCGTGGCTTATTTTGTGGGCATGGCTTGGAGGTCAGGTGGGTGTGGCTTCAGATGGGCATGGCCATGTGACTGGGTGGGCATGGCCATGTGGTCATGTGACTGGGTGGGTGCTGCCAATTTAGCAGTCCATTTTGCCAGGGAGCAGGGGGTTGGACTAGATGACCTCTGAGGTCCCTTCTAGCCTTTGCTGTGCTGTTTCAAAGCACCCTCTGAAGCTGTGTCTAGTGCCAGCCAGGTTTGTGGTCCTCCCTCCCTCCCTTCTTTCTTTCTTTCTTTTTCTTTCTTTTGTGGGAAGCAACCCCCCCCCAAATAAAGTATTACTCATAATAAAAGGCTCACAGAAAAACAAGGAAAAATCAAGCTGCTAACGAAGAACCTGCCTGAAGCTTATTCCACATTCCTGCCCGATAGAGATAATGAGATAATGACTGTATAGAAAGTGGAAGCCTGACGTTTGGCTCCATTCACACAAGCAGGCAAATAGATCCCTAGAAAACCCATTCAAGACAGGATATTTTGAAATTTCCCCATCGCAAGATTTGGCAGCTAACAAAACACAGTAGTAGAATCAGAATAAGCAGCCCCACACTCAAGACCCAACACAGGACGAAAGTCATTTAGCCACAATGGGAATCACTCAAACCCTTTTAGAAACACAAAGCCCATATTACACAAACCACCAAACTTCAAAAGCATAGAACCATATAA
>QLTV01001684.1:5178224-5189364 GCA_003457575.1 Thermophis baileyi | reverse complement strand
AAGTTGGCAACTTTCAGACTTGTGGACTTCACCTACCAGAATTCCTCAGCCAGCCATGTGGCTAACTTTGGAGACTGCTGATTTAAAGCGACAGCATTTGTTTTTCTTCTTTGCCAAGCGATCTCCCGGCTGGAAAGTGAGTCCTGATTTTTTCCTTCTAACACCTCTCTCTTTCTTTCTCCCTTCCCTTCCCTTCCCCCTCCCTCCCTCCTTTCTCTTTCTTTCTTTCAGGGGAACCGGCAGGGAAAATAGGCTTTAAAAAGTTTTTTAAAAAACCAGGAAGTGATGATGTTGGGCCAGGTGAGTGGAGCCTCATGCTGCCATCCTGGTTCTCTGAACCAGCTGCTGCAACCGTTACCTACTCGCCCGAACCGGGCCAAACCAGGATGATTTCACCCCTGATCCCTGGATCCAGTCAGGGTTCAGGCTTGGGAACGGACTGGAAAGCTCCTTACTCATTTTTGTGGATGATCTGTAGCAGGACTCCTGTGGTCCCCCCAACACCCAAGAAACTGGAGATTTCTTAGCAGTACTTAGTATCATTGACCATGGTGTCCTTTTGGACCATCTGCAAAGATTGGTCATCTTGGTCACTGTTCTACAGCAGCTTTGCTGCTTTTGGAGTGATTCTATTCTTCATTGGTGTAGGAAGGGAAGCTGAGGCCTTCATCCAGAGGTGGGATTCAGCAGGTTCTGACCAATTCTGGAGAACTGATAGTGGAAATTTTGAGTAGTTTGGAGAATCGGTAAATACCACCTCTGACTGGCCCCGCCCCCATCTATTCTCTGCCTCCCGAGTCCCAGCTGATCGGGAGGAAATGGGGATTTTGCAGTAACCTTCCCCTGGAGTGGGGAGGGAATGGAGATTTTACAGTATCCTTCCCCTGCCACGCCCACCAAGCCTCACCACGCCCACAAGCCACGCTCACAGAACCGGTAGTAAAAAAATTTGAATCCCACCACTGCCTTCATCGTTTGGCCCTTTTCGCTATTTTTTTCTATATCTATAAATTCGCAGGAAAAGATCATCAATCTCTTAGGACAAGTTATTTTTTCTATATTGATGAAAGCCAGTAATATATATCCATCTCAGGCTGACTAGGTGATGTGGTGGAAATCTTGATCTAGTACCTGCAGGTTGTGTGAGTCTGGACAATCTAAACAAACTCAGACTGAATTCCAGCAAGATGGATTTACTCTTGGTATAAAAATTGTTAATAGAAGTTATATGTTAATTGGATTCAAAGAGCATCTATAAATTATTCTGGGAAAAACAGGTTCACGATTCTGCTTGGAGGAGGCCTAAAAAAGTGTAAACTGTTTGAGATGATTTCTTCTACCCACCCCAGCAATATTTCTGATGTGATATACAGTCAGTTCCATGGGAAACACACTTTGACTTACACCTCTTTGCAAAATTCATGACTTCACGTCTGTCACGAACTTCTTCTGTGACTCACCCAAGGAAAAACAAAAGTTGGTATGCACAAGTTTATTTGAGGAGGATTTTGGGCCATAATGCGAGGGCATTGCAGGAGAATGTGCAGTTGTTGTTTTTTCATCCTGCCACCACCAAGTTTCCTCACCAGAGGTCCAACTGTGGGAGATGTCTTCGGTGAAAATATTTCCCAGAAAACATGTTTCTTCCCTCTCTGACTTTGCTTTCTTGTCTCTCAAAGTTGTGGTGGTGATCTAATAGCATTTTTCTCTCTGCATATTTTGGCAGCGCCTCACCTCCTGGCAGACCAAATTGTCTGAGGAAAGTGAAATGCCTGCATATTGTTAACCCTAGACGGCGAGAAGCGTGCCGATTGCAGAAAGAGACGCTTAAATACCCCGAGTGGCATTCGATTGCTGTTTGTCTTCTTGGGCTTCTCCCGACCGGGGGAAATAAGGCTGGAAAAAAAGATGGAAAACCAGAGAGGAAGAGGAACGATCGGGCTTGCACGTTTCCAATGGCATTACGTGAACAAATAGAGAATCCGTCTGCCAGAATGGGCTTGTGTAACTTTGCAAATGTGCCAGAAACTTTGAAATCCCTCATCTCCTCCCCCTTTCCGCCCTTCCTCCAATTCTCTCACTCTCTCCCACTGCTTCATTCCAGACTTCAGCGAAAGCGAGGACGAGGCGAAGGCTGCTCCTCCTCCCCAATCCCATCTCGCTGCAAAAGAGAGCACTGGGAGGAAAAGAAAGAGAACGAGGTGGACTCGCTCGCTTTGCGCGAAATAAGTCGGAGGTCTGGAGCTGGGAAAAGAAAAGAGGAAAGCCGCCAACTGCTCCTTTTGACCTAACAGAATAAGAGAGTTGGAAGGGACCTTGGAGTGCGCTCCCCTTCTCCAGTCCTGCAGTGTCGTCGAGTGGAGTTCCCGCTCGCTCGTGAGACCCACGCCGTCGCCATGCGCCTCCATTCCCGGACTCCGCTTCTCCTGGGCCTTGCCCAGCTGCAAGCGTGTTTCTATTGGAGTTGCCTGCTGTGGCTGCCGGCGGACGGGATGCCACCGAGGAATCCACCGCCCCCTCCTCCCGCCGTGTGGAGGCAGCGGATTCAATGGGAGAACAACGGGCAGGTGTACAGCCTCCTCAGCGTCGGCTCCCAGTATCAACCCGCGCGGCGTAGGCTCAGCCAGGAGCCCGCGCAAGGCGGCCACGTTTTGCTCCTCAGGGGCAACGACACTTCTCCTCGCAGGGCGCCGGCAACCGCCGCAGGCAGAGGCGCCACTGCCACCCGAAAACCTGAGGCGCAGTATTGGTTCCAAGCCGGCTACGAGCAACCGTCCAACAGAAATGGCACGGACGGGGGCCGAGACGGAGCGCAAGGAAGCCCCGCGGGGAGCGCCGCCGCCAGGACGGGCAATGAGACTGGCTTTTCTCTAAGCAATCTCCGGCAGCCGCCCCGCGGAGACGTCATGGTGGGGGACGACCCGTACAACCCGTACAAGTATACGGACGACAACCCTTATTATAACTACCATGATACCTATGAGCGGCCCCGACAGAGAGACCGCTACCGGCCGGGGTACGGCACCGGCTATTTTCAATACGGTAAGGGCGCGCATTTCAACCAGTCACACCAGGCGGCGGGGCAGGCTTGCCTTGGCTTGCGGTCGCCCGCAGCTTAAAAGGGACGAGGTGAAGAGTTGCGCGTCTGTTCTACGGAAGTTTTTAAATAGCTGCACGCAGATACCGAATTAGCCGTTTGAGTCTATAACGGTGTCCCTCCAAAAAGCGAGCGCTCACTCCCACCCCCAGATCCAACCCAGCCGCGTGGCAAGTCCCTCCCTTCTCGGCAGCCTGCGGGATTTCACCTCGGCCAGCCCCACATCCGCTGATCACCATCTGGTCCCAAGTCTCCCCCTCGCCCGGTAGTCGGTCGGGATCTTGCGCTAAAAAAATAAGATGTTGAGAGTAAAGTAATGCAAAACACCACGATGCTGGGGGCTAAGAGGAGAGAGGACCCTCATTCTAATAGAGTAGCAACCATTCGGAAGTGGAATTTATAAGGGGAAAAAGTGTTAATTATTAGCAGTGGTTCATTTTCTTAGATGGATTCCAGTCCTTTTTGCATATACATTTATTAGAACTTAATCAGCTTGCCCTTGACTTTAGATGTGACTATTCCATGGCAACAAGAAAGCTTTGTAGGTATGCTGGTCAAGGTTACTTGTATTATTTTAAGTGCTACTATCCGGAGGGTTCAGCACTGGGACTGAACCAAACTTGAAAAGTAGAAATGTAGGTCTCCAGATAACACTCAAATACAAGATAGGCTGTCGTTGGCTTCATTTTGAGGCTCATGTTTGGTTGTAATTTAGTTAATATAGCCTACTTAATGGATGTTCACAGCCTTTTGTTTGAGAATATCTATTGTTGCCTTAAGACAACAAGTACAATTTATTGTTCTAGACACATTTCTGGTATCTGGCAAACTTATTGTTTTCCTCAGCTGCTGGCCTTATGAGGAAAATGCCTTTAAGATACATAAGAAAAATATTTTACAGGATCATGTGGTATAATAGTTCCAATCTGGAAGACACATTGTATTTTAATGTCTCTTTTGATCTTCTGAAAAGTGATTTTTGGTCTTACTAAATGACTGTGTACAGTATAAGGTTCCCATTTGTCACACCATGACTAGAAACTGCAACTTTGGCTGCCTTTTTCAAGAGTAAAATTTGTAGATGTTTTCTGGGTCTGATCTATTTTGTGTATATTTGTGTGTGATTTGATGCACTGCAGGGTTGCCAGATTTAGTGCCAGATCCTTATTACATCCAAGCAGCCACTTATGTCCAAAAGACGTCCATGTACAACCTGAGGTGTGCTGCTGAAGAGAATTGTCTAGCTAGGTAAGTACAGGGATGGCTTTGATTTCATATCCTCATAAAATACCTGTTTGATGGAAAGATTATTGAATAAGTTTCAGTCTTTCCCTAAAGATTTTGGGGGAGTACAACTCCCAGTATCTCAATCTTTCCCCTATGTTGACTGGGAATTCTAGTAATCCTTACATATTTGGAGAACACTAGATTGAAGAAGGCCAAACTATAGAATACAGGTTTATAAAAGAATTAACTTTCTGAGGCACATATTGTTTGAACATTATTTTGTGCCCAGGATACATTATCGAAGATTTTGAATTGCACTGGTAACTTAACAAGAGGGAAATATACATGATTTCAGTAGAATTTAAGCAGTGGAGAAAATTCCTTTACTATTCCAATTCATAAAACATACTGTTTATATTAATGTCCGTTGAAAGCTTGATGACCAAGCTACATAAGGTTTCTATGCTTTGATTGTTTAGGAATTATTTTCTTACCAGGATCTGTTTTTCATTAACCCAGAGCTTTATTAATTTTTGAAAAGAAGGCCTTTATTGAACACATTGCTTTGTATGCAACAGAAGAAAATAATTTTTAAATTGCTGTTTGATTATTGTAATTTGCAGTTATTTATCAGCTATCTCCCTACTCTAATCTATTTTAACTCATTGCTTTTCAGCATCTAGATTAATTGATAATCAGATACCAAATCACAATCAGTGCAGTTCATTTCATAATGAAGCTGTAATCGAATGCATATATGTGGAAGTAAGTTACATTAAATGCAGTGGGGCTTTCATAAACATGCATTAGGATAAAACTATGATAATACATAATACTAGGAGTCAGCAAAGCTCTCAGAAATCCTTCAGACCAAAGCATCTCTTAGGAATGAAATTAAATATATGTGTCCCAGGATAATGTTGCAGGATCCAATCTAAGTCGGTCACCAGGACCGACTTATTCTTCCAAGTTGACAAGGGGCTATTGACTTCCCAGGCTTCAATCATTTCACTGGCTATTTTTGTCCCTGTTCACCCAATATTCATAGTAGCTGTGAAATTAAATGCATGTCCTTGCTCACTGCAGTGTGAGGCTACCAATGAGTTCAGGTCTCGTTGGTAGCCTCGCATCGCAATGAACAATGAACAGTCAATTTCACAGGTACTATGATTGTTGGGTGAGCAGGGACAAAAATAGCCAGAGAAATGATTGAAGCCTGAGAAACAGGCCCCTTGTCAGTCAATAGAAGTGCTGATATACCACCAGCCTATCAGGTACATAGGAGCCGAGGGTGCAAAGAAACAAAAATGACTTAATAGCCAGACATAAAGACCCCAATTAAGTAAAAGCTACACATAATCAGGAACCATATAAATACAATGCATAGGACACCGCAGTGCACATATTCTGGAGAGAGAGAAGTACCTTGATGACAGGCTCCAGCAGGAGCCCAAAAGCTTGGAAGAATAAATGTTTGGTCCCAGTGGCCAATGAAAATTGGATCCTGCAAAGCACATCTCTCTGAAACTTAAAAGTAGCTGTGTGCTATACAAGGTTTGTGCTGCTAGTTTGAAAGCTGTATCTAGTTGTTTGCCCATTAATCTGCATGGATACACAACTGCTATAGCAAAGGTAATGTGTCTGTAGACAGCTACAGTTCCTAGGCACACATGTGAAACACCAAGGACAGTTTCCAAAGGAGACAACAAGGTTTGAAAGGTTGTCACTACTTAAATGCTAAAAAGCTTTAATTTGTGAAGCACTGCTTTTGAATCCTTTGCACAGGCTTAATAATAGACAGACAGACAGAGATATTTGAAATTAAGCCCAATTGAGCTGAATGAAACTTGCTTCCAGTAGAGATGTTGCAATCTAATTTATGAACAGAGCTCTTGACAACCTACACATATTTGATTTATGTTTGACCATAGCAATTGTAAAAAAATGCCCAATAACATTTAGAGCTAAGTTCCAAATGGATTTTTATAACTCAAACTAATTCAAAGCAATGTTAGTGTAGATTTGATTAATATTATACTTGAGGCAGGTACTTTTTCTTGGATATAGTTGTAAATCTACCGTATATGGATTTTCTTTTTAATGGAAATGGAATTAAACTGCAGATGAAACTAGGAATATCATACCATTCCAGCTATATTTTTCTGTTCAGTTTTTCTTTTAATCAGAAAAATTATTGACAAAACAAATGAATTCTGCTGAAATTGATGGGGAAGAAAAAAGTGAAGAATCAAGTGGGGGTGGTCAACAACAGAAATAATAGGAAGAAACAAATCTATAGAAAAATTGGACTGGTTGCCCAATCTCTTCTTAAAAACCTTCAGTGCTGGAGCAATCACAAGTTCTGGAGGCAAGTCGTTCCACTGATTAATTGTTCTAACTGTCAGGAAATTTCTCCTTAGTTCTTGATTCCATAATTTCTGAAAGAAACAGAGTTGCTCAGTGACTTTATTCAAAGGAAGAATATTAATTAGAAAAAAGTGTTCAAATAAGTCTGCCCACCAATAGCATTTGGCTGTATTTTATGTAGAATTAAATAAAAATGGAAATATTTTATGGTCTTAACTTTATCTTTGAAGTTATGAATACTGATATCGAAGAGATTGTTATACTGCTGAGAGTAGTTCCACGTTTCCTGTAAAAGAAAGTCTGATTCAACTAAAAAAATGTCCATGTCTTTGTTATCTAGAAAGAATGAGAAACATCAATTAAATTGCACAATATTTTTTCTAATTTAGACATTCCATAAAAATTGTTTAGCAGCTTTAGAATCTTTAAAACAGTGGATTTTCACTGGGTGGAATCCTTGTTAGTCATGCTTAAGGTGGACCATTGCAATTAATGGGATTTATGTTAGTCCTGATTAACTTAACTCCCCGTTGTTTTCACTGATGAAAGCTGCATTAAACCTGATGAATTCCAAGAGGATGTATTCAATTACACAACAATATCAATGTGACATTTTAAACTAAGACCTACTTGTTAAACAATTTCACTCTTTGCAGCTCAGCTTACAGATCAGATGTTAGAGACTATGATAACCGAGTACTTCTGAGATTTCCACAGAGAGTGAAAAATCAAGGTACATCAGATTTCTTACCAAGCCGACCACGATACTCATGGGAATGGCACAGCTGTCATCAGTGAGTGAAGTGTTCAATATGGCACTTTTAAATTATGTCCATTTGTTATTTACTGTTTCTGTCTGTTCCACTCTTCTTGTTGCTGTTGTGTGGAAAACATCAAGATAACTTGCAGCAAACATGAGCCTGCGTATCACACTTGTTGAGCAGCTCCTTTTGTCTTTTCCCGGGTTGCACTGTGTAAATTCAGGAAATTCCTGAAGAAATTGTCAATAGATTGGAATGATAGCTCAACCATCTTCTCTGAATAACCATTTTTCTTTGATTTATAGCTCAATAAAGGAGTATTTTAGATATCAAAATGAATTGCTGAGTTTAATATATAAAATGGTGCATAATTTGGGTGTAAACACGATAATACTAGAATACTAAAAATAAGTGTGTGGCACCAATCATCTTAATTTAATGTTTGTATAAACTTTAATACCAACCAAATTTAATTGAAAAGAAAGGATAAATTACTTTTAAATATTGTAATGGAGGCATTACTGGGTAAAGGTATCTAATGTGGAGTCCTTTTCCTTCTGTGCATGTAAAAATACTGCAAAGATAATGGTTAACTTTATTTTTTATTATGAAAACACTAGTAAAAATCGGAATATAGCTTTTGATCCTTACCTGTTGGCAATCTTTATGACTTTAGATCATAAAAGTGACATTAATTTTGAAGTGTGTGTGATTTCATTTTCTATTCAATATCTCAGGGTTCTCAAACCGGATGCTTTTTAGATACACCAGAACTAGTAAGTATTTCCAGCCAGAGTAAGGAGAAAATATGTGGCCTGGGATTTCTAGGATTTGCAATTCTAAAATGCCTAGGAGATATCTGGTTAAGGGAGTCTGAGATTTGGGCCACCATACCTGGGCTGCAAAAATCCAGGTGACAATTAGAGGCCAGTAAAATATATATTGCTAACCAGATTTTTGCAGCTTAATTAAACATTGCATAAAGAGAAGGATCTTGAATTTATGAGAGTAACACAAATATTTTTAGTCAGATATATTGTTAAAACAAGACTAGTGCATGAATCTACTTTCCATATTTAGCCCCTTACTTAATCTAATAGGAAATTTGGAAATAGCAGTTGCCTATTGTTTGGTTTTTAAACAAACAACATATAACAACGTTCTTAAAAGCTATATTTTATTATAATCATTGGAATTATAATATGTAGACAGTAGTATCACTGGGCTTCAAAGTATTTGCCTAATAGAACTGAATACTGCAATATTTAAAATTTGGGAAAATATTATTTTGACTATTGCCTTGTTGGCCCAAATTATTATTAAGATGTTGATTCCTGGTGCAATAAGTTAAAGTAATCTTGTCTGTTAATTTATTAACAGACATTACCATAGCATGGATGAATTCAGTCATTATGACCTACTTGAAGCAAGCTCACACAGTAGAGTAGCTGAAGGACACAAAGCAAGTTTTTGTCTTGAAGACACTTCTTGTGACTATGGATACTATAGGCGATTTGCATGTACAGCCCATACACAGGTAATGTACAATTATTAATACTGCTATTCTTTAGATAAGAATTTAGATTAATATCAGCTATCAATTTCTACTCGCTATGAAACTTTGCATTACAAAGAAGTATATCATGAACAGTTTCATACCTTTTGATTTAGTTTTAAAGTGCTTCATCTACCAGAAAATAGTTAGGAATAGAATGAATGAAAACTGATGTTTAAGTTCCTTTAGGAATGGTGAGTAACATCTTTCTAATCTATTGCCAGGTAGAATGAGTTAGTGTAAAATAGAGATAGTCCTCACTTTATGACTAGTTGTTTTATGACTGAAATTATGGCAGCCAATAAATTTGTGCTTGATGGGCTGTAAATCACCCCGGCCGTCATACATGGTTGCGCTGTTGCCCCCAGGGTCACATGAGTATATGTTGGGTGGGTCAGCTTTATGATTGGCCACAACATTCTGCGGTCACATGACTGGGATTCACAACATTATTTGTTGGTTTCTGACATTATTTGCCGTTTCCGGCCAAAATCTTCTATTAAGATGAATGAGTTAACAATTGGCTATCAGCTACATCTGCTTAATGACCACTGTACTTGCTGAACAACGTCCACAAAAAAGGCTGGAAAATTACTTCCAGTCATATGAGTGCCGCAACGTATGATTACAATGATTTACGACCATCATTCCAGGCTTAATTACAGTAATACAGTAAGTCAAGGACTACCAGTATCCTTAATAGAATAGTACAAAGAATTCTATCCATGAAGAGTTGCTCTGGGGATCTTAGTGTAAGTTGTCTTAAAAATGGGCAACAGTTCCTGATAATTTTCCCTCAGAATAAAGAATGAAAATAAAAATCATAGGACTGCATAATTTTGAACCTAATCTTGATTATCCTATTGCCTTTTGGAATACAGCTGTCCTTTAGTATAGGGGTCTCCAACCTTGGCAACTTTAAGAGTTGTGTACTTCAACTCCCAGAATTGCTCAGTCAGCTTTGCTTGAAGTCCACAATTCTTAAAGTTGCCAAGGTTGGAGACCCCTGCTTTAGTACATAGCAAGAGTTTGTAAATGAATTGTTTTACTCACTTGAAATATGTAATGCAAATAATCAAGGTAAGTGTTTTCTAAATTAAAGTTTTCTTTAAGTAAATTTCATTTCCAGAATGCTATTAATTTTCATTGATTAACCATCAGATTAAATTGAGTATAATCATGTTCAAGTTTAGCAATTTGTCTTTCCTTAAACAATCTTCATTTTCAATTTAATATTGACATATAGTAAGTATATCAGTAACTAGATCCCTTTCAAATGTTTATTGCATTTTAAAGCTTGGTACAGAGAATTATTTAGCTGAGTGTTTTTCAACCTCAGCAACTTAAGATGGGACGTCAACTCCCAGAATTCCCCAGCCAGCATTAAAGTTGCTGAAATTGAGAAACATTGACTTAGCTGGTAGACAGAGATAGTTGATGATGGGCTGTTCATATTTTGAAAATGATATGAAAGAAGTGCATTGTACTCTGCACAAGAGCAGCTTTCTTTGTTTTTGCGATTTGTTTAAGCAGCTTAATTTTTTGAAACTTCCACATAAGCCTGAAAAAAAGATGTGGCTATTAAGAGTTGCTTTAATTTTAATGAGTAGATTTGCTAATATCAACTTCGAGTTTGTAATAGTTTGCTCACTTGTCTTGGTGCATTGGCTTAAAGGAAATATCAACATTATCATTAGCTTAGGCTTGCATCTTTCTGCCCTTAGTATTATGAATTATTTACTTACAGTAATACTGTATTTTTCGGAGTATAAGACACACCTTTTTCCTCCCTAAAAGAGGGTGAAAATTTGGGTGTGTCTTATACACCAAATGTAGCCTCACCCACCCGCCGGCCCCCAACCTTTGGCCTCTGCCTCCCAGTAGTTTACCTCCTTGCAGCAAGCAGCAAACAGCCCGTTTCAGCTTCAGCACAGCCTGATTAGCACAAGCAGTTGATCATCTGTTGGATCGGCCTCCCGACCCTCAGCTGTTTCAGGCTGCTCCCTATTGCCGCGCGGACCTCCTGCAAGCAGGCAAATTGCTGGGAGGCAAAAAAATTTTTTTCTTGTGCTAATCAAGCTGTGCTGAAAACGAAACTAAAGCAGACTGTTTGCTATGCTGGGAGGCAGAGGC
>QLTV01001684.1:5163834-5178099 GCA_003457575.1 Thermophis baileyi | reverse complement strand
AATCGAGCTGTGCTGAAAAAGAAACTAAAGCAGACTGTTTTCTGTGCTGGGAGGCAGAGTTATTGTGAGTGTTTTATGAGTCTTATTTTCTTCTTTGTGTCCTTTTGTTGTAAAATTTCTGTCTAGAATCAACAATTAGCTGGAATTTAAAAAGCATTTCACTAACTTAATTAAAATGTTACCTGAAGGAAAATAAAGAGAGGGGAAAAAAGCTTTACATCTAGCAGATTGCGTGCTGAATAACTTACTGATTCTGATTGCAATACCAATCTATGCAAAGAAAAAAACTTAAAACATTTCCAAACTGGGTTAATTTCATATTATTTCCCATATCCATGCACTAGCGTATATCTTGTTTTCCTCCCCAAAAAAGGTAGGTGCGTCTTATACTCCGAAAAATACGGTATATACTGTAAGTAAATAATACTATCTAGCAGTGTTTCATGAACAGTATTTTTATTAAATAATTTAAACAATCAAATAATAATATATAATGTACTACAAATAAGTATTACAGGACCAGTTTGGTGTAGTGATGAAGGCATTAGACTAGAAACTAGGAGACAATGAATTCTAGTTCTGCCTTAGGCACAAAGCCAGTCAGAAACTGACCTTGGGCCAGTCACTTAATCTCAGTCCTAGGAAGTAAGCAATGGCAAACCACTTCCAAAATCTTGCCAAGAAAATTGTAAGGGGCTGAATGGAAGAAACAGCAAAGACCATCTTCTATCATCTACATCAAACTAGATCTATATTTGCAAAAAATCTAATTATTATGCTTCAATATTACCTAAAATTTAAAAGTAACAGCATTAATAGTGAAAGTAATAGACCATAGATGAAATCTTGATTCAGATTTCTTGTTCAGGTGAAAATTACTTACATTCTCTCTTCTTTTATTTTGACTTGCTATAGACATATCCTCCTGTTCCTACGTACATTTTTCAGCAGCATTACTTCAGTTTTCCCATAGCTGATAGAACTGTATTGCATCATAATAAATTGCAACAATGTCCTTGACTATATTTTGATTAACACCACTTACAAGCATATTACGTCTGGATGCAACCGGCAATATTTAGTCTCTACAGCAGCGGTTCTCAACCTGTGGGTCGCGACCCCTTTGGGGGTCGAACGACCTTTTCACAGGGGTCGCCGCACGCGCCATCTTGGAAATGCTCCCAGTTCGGCCGTGCCTGCGGGTCACCGGACAGCCGGTAGCCACGGAAGCGGGAGACTTCGCCCACCCGCCCGGACGCCGCCATTTGAGTTCTTTTACCCTCTGCGCATGCGCAGAACGCTTTGCGCATGCGCAGAGGGTAAAAGAACTCAAATGGCGGNNGGGGGGGGGCGGGCGGGGGTCACGGCAGCAGGGAGGGGGTCGCGGGGGGTCGCGGCATTAAAAAGGTTGTGAACCACTGCTCTACAGCATGTATCTCACAATTACAAATAAGTAACCAACTGTATCAAGCCTTAAATATAGTATCATACTTCAAATTTTTTAAAGAATTTATCTCCATCTCATTTTAACGTGATCATTTTAATAGCTTCATTTTATGAAGCATTTTCCTCAGCAATTACTGAAGACTGGTCTGATTCCAAATCTAAAAAACATATTCAGCTGCCAGCATTCAATATACCCATGACCTTCCTTTCCGTAGCCAAGACTGTTCTTGCCAAGTGACACAAAGTCTGTGACTAAACATTATACTTTCCCTAGAACCAGTCAAGATATCACTTAGAATAATTTCATGGTAGAGAAAGGGATGGACCTCGTATATCAGAAATTGTGAAGACTATATATGTATCTTAAATGGAGCTATCCATTCAGGGTAGTCAAGCATGATAGCAGTTAGAGGAGAGCAGCATAAGTATCTGTTTTACTAGCTTATTCCAATGGATGTCACTGTTTGCTTTTAGACCAGCCATGGGGAAGTATTAGACTTTAAATACTTCAAGAAGAAAAATCTGCCAGTATTTGAAGACTGTTGAAGGCTCCAAATATTGCAAAAATAGACCAATAATCTTTACAGAAGAAAAGTGACTATTTCTTTATTCTACGAGTAATATATGCTTATTATACTGTATTTTTAAATGGTTATTCTCTCAATTTTTTAAAAAATCAGCATTACATTTCTAGGGGCTGAGTCCTGGTTGTTACGATACCTACAACGCTGATATAGACTGCCAGTGGATTGATATTACAGATGTTAAACCTGGAAATTACATTTTAAAGGTACCATAATCACATTTCATTAATTAGAAAACCCAAACATATTTAGTATTATATGAAACCTGTAAAGTATAGCATGTATTTCTTTTGTAGGTTAGCGTCAACCCTAGTTACTTGGTACCGGAATCAGACTATTCCAACAACATTGTACGTTGTGATATCCGTTACACAGGCCATCATGCATATGCCTCTGGGTGTACAATTTCCCCGTAAGTTCTTTCTTGTTTCTCTCTAGTATTTTGCAGTAGTACTAGTAAAATGTAGCATGAAGATAGAAGTGCATTGTAATGACAGGAAGTATATAAAGTACTTTTTTAAATGAAATTGTCAGATACAATGTTCAACTAAAATTATGTGTTATACTTCTATAAGGGATTTATGTACTCTTTTTCCTTCCCATACTATGGCTACTCTTTTAAGTAGAATTCTACATTGATCTTAATATAAATTTTCACACAAGCCAGGAGCCTAATTTTTTTTGAGCTAGCTATGGTTCAAATTATCCTTCCTTAACCAATTGCTTTATAAAATACTTTGTAAATTAAATTGTCATCTAGTATCTGGAGGATGCCAGGTTGGGAATAACAACTTTCTAGCCAAAGCCTCCCCTCCCTCCCACCCCCAAAGTTCAGGTATGATTGGGAATTACACTCATTTTTAAAAGTAAAATGTTTATTGTCCCCAATAAGGTGGAAGTTGTTTTAGGAAGGGGCTAAAGGCATGGCGTATTGGGGCTGTACGTCATTGTGAGTTAACTTATAAAGGAGACGTATCTGCTTTCAGGGATATGACTTTGATCGAACCTGGAAACAGATAAAGCTGTTTTAAAAGGTTGCTACATTTGCAAGCCATATTTATGGAACCAAATCCCTACAAAGTAGGGCTGTGTAGGGCTTCAGATTCAGTTCCAAAAAGGTTCTCCAGAGCACGTGGGACTTGTCTGCAACTTTTTAAAGCAGCTGGATGTTTTCCAGCCAACTGTTGTGCAGAAATACATGCAATCCTGGGAAAAGGCATGGCTGCTTTAGAGAGTTGCAGATAGGTGTTGCATTCTGGGCCCCTACATTCTTTGGAGTACTAGGCAGTGTTGTTATGATTTCATATATCTGGAACTGGGCCTATGTCTGCCTGTATTTTATACTTGTTTTGGTTTCATGTTAGATCCATTCCATTATAAAAATGAAATTGCCAAACTTTCATTTTTTTCCATAAATCTGTCTTAATTGAGTGGCCTAGAATGAACCTAGAATAATGCCAGACTCGATTTTGTTTGCCAAAGCATAATACTCAAATTGGATTGTTTGTGAAATGTAGAAATCCTGTTTTGAACCTTTAAAGGGATTGGTACTTCCCTACTGCTGCATGAATTTTACAAACAGCTGTTTTTATTTCTAGCTCCCACTGACAAATCCCTAATAGTAGCATATATATATTAAAAATATAGATTGTTGTCACAACTATGACCCGTTTTGACTTCCCCACTCAAAATCATGTAATTATACATGATCTTACAGGAGAACACCCATGTAGTTTAGTATTTTCCATTTTCCAACATGCCTATATCTGAAAACTTTGTATTGTTTCTGTGTGAATATGTAAGTAGCTGCCTAAGCATGGCATTTGCACATCTCAGATTTAGTATTAATCTTTCAGTAACTAAGATGATTTATAATAATGTAACTTTTGCCTTAATCTCTCTAGAGCCAATTTCCATATTGTTTCCCTTTAATCTTTAATTTGCATTCAATAATTTAGCATTTGGCATCTGTCAATATTGCTGCTACATGCTATTTATCAAATAACAAATTGAACAAAATCACTATGATTTTTTTGAAGTAGTGGTTGGTTTACAGAACCAATGGAGGGACCATCCTTTTTTTGCTGCAGCCCCAGTTAATGACTTTACATGTCACCAGTTCTATTAGCAGAACTGTGAGAATTTGACATTTTTGAAATCTCAAAATTAAAGTTTAAACCCTGGAAATTATTTTGAAACTGATTCTAAACTTCTTTTAGAATCAGGTTTTTTTTTTTAATGGAAAGAGCAAATGTCTTCTCAGACTACTTAGATTAGTTACCAAAGATTTACATGAATGGATATTAAGTATGGGAAAAGCATTCAAAAATGCTTGGTGAAGCACATTAGCACAAACCTAGAAGTGTTTAAGTAGCTGCATTCTTTAAGTTTGTTTCACTTTCAAAGGCTGTCCCTGTCTGTGCTGTTGGTCCCAGCAGAAATGTACAGATAGTCCTCGACTTACAACAGTTCACTTAATGACCATTCAAAGTTACAACAGGTCTGAAAAACATGACATGACCATTTTTCACACTTACGACCGTTGCAGCATCCTCATGGTCAAGCGATCAAAATTCAGATGCTTAGCAACTGACTCATAGCCAGATTCACTTAACAACTATGATACTAACTTAACAACTGCAGTGATTCACTTAGCAACTGTGGCAAGCAAGGTTGTAAAATGGGGCAAAACTCATTTAATGTCTTACTTGGCAACAGAAATGTTGGGCTCAATTGTGGTTGTAATTCGAGGACTACCTGTATTTGGATGCACAGATGAGCCAGAATAGCCTTTAAAGCAGCTCTGAAAGGCTCCTAAAAGATGCTACTACATTACTACTCCTTGCTTTTAGGAAGGACGTTTCATTTGTGCCAATGCAGATAGTGAACAATCTGTTTAAGTGCTTCTGTCTGCAGTGTTCATAAAAACAATTTAAGCAAAAGACAATTAACCTAACAACGGTAGGTAAATTAACTGAAATCCAATTCAGATTAATAATCCAGTTTGAATTTTTGAGTTGACTCATCAGTTTTAATTGGACTAATGTGTATATAATCAGAATCATTTGAATCTTCAGATTGAATTGTTTTGATTAAAAAAATTCTGATGACTCAATCAAATCTCATCCAAACTGAATTTCTAAATTGAAATTTACCACATTCCTAATAGCTAAAAATATTTATTGTATTTTTAAATTTGTTATTTGTAATTTTCTGTGCAGCATTCTGTTCCTAATAATAAACTTGTTTTTTTTTTCTGTAGATACTAGGATGAAAGAAAATTGGTTTACTGATACCCAAGGTTTGGAGATGCAATTATTTTATAAACTGAATAGGATGTAAACACTTTTGAAAAATGAGAAGAAGGACCAGAATATATACAAAGAATTTTAATCTGACTCTGAAGCATTAAGAACTTCTTCAAAATGAAATGCTTGTTTGATTCAGCTATTCAGCTTTTGAAGCCAGTGAGACAATGGTACTCTATAGAAAGAATAATGAATTCTAAAGGAAGTTAACCTACTTATATAAATATCTTTTTCCATTGACTACTGGAAATCAGTATAATATTTGAAAGTGCTTTTTAGAAATATAAAGGGTGCTAGCATAGGCAGATATCCAGAGCTGCTTTCGATTTCATTGGATGGTTGAGGCACATCTAATGGGAGTTTAAACATTTATGTTTAAATAGCAGTAGGCCCATTGCTTCATAGTATCATGAAAGTCTTCTGACATCTTTTTGCAATATTTTTTGTTACCAACAGTCAATGGTACTAGTGTCCAAATCCTCTGGGATTATAGAGTAATTTCATAGTTCTTTGATATGCAGTCGTGTAATACTGATTGTGAAGAGTATAGGAAGGAACTCTAGTTGTGGAACAAATTGGTAGGGAAGATGAAGCTTCCAAATACCAAAGCTTCATTTTTTTGTCTAATAGATACAAAAGTAGGCTTCATTTTAAAGGACAGATTTATGCTTAAAATCCGATTGCATATAAAATGATTCTATTTTTAAAGCATTAGCAGGCAAATAACCTTAAACCAAAAAGTATATCAGTATTTTAATACATTACTTAGAATATTAAAACACCAGATTTGCCTATTTCCAGTGCTTCCTGCAGACTGCTTTGCATTTTCTGCCCCCCCCTTCACTCAACTGGAAAGAGTTTCAATTACAGATGTTGGAAAGATTTTGAATTACAGATGTTTAGAAACCACTTCCCATGAATTGGACTTGGATGCCAGATTGAAAATAATATATGCTCACCAAATCCATTTCCAATTATCAAAAAATACAAACATATTATATTAATATAAATCAAAAAATATTAAAAAGACAATAAAAAAAAAAAAAAAAAAAAAAAAAAAAAAAAAAAAAAAGGCTGAGCTCATAAGCTTGATGCTTTATGTTGTGTTCCATTATAAAATCTACAGTTTCTAGCTACATGAAAAAAATAAATAAAAACAAAAACATTCAGGTGAAGTCATAAAATGAGCCTTACCCAGATTTGTCTCTGTACCTCATGAACATACAAGGAAATGTTCTTTTAAAATGTTCGTTTAGGAAATCAAAATGAATTATTTTATACATACACGAAAGCACAGATGTGCTCATATGAACATATACTCAAACCTATAAGCACCTGCATCAGCCAGGTATTATACAAACTTGGAAATAAAGTTGTAGTTCAAATTTCTACTTGGGATATTACATAGACCAAATTTGAACCACGGTTAATTGTACTAAGGAATAGTAGTTCAACTTACTGGTAAAAGAGGTTGAAATTTTTCCTCAAAATGGATATATAAATCCTCGTTCACTGAATCACCTTGACATAGAATTCTTAAATTGTTATATACATGCTATTATATGACACGTAACATTTGGAATATATGAAATAGTTTTTTGTGGAAAGATTTTATAGTCTGAATCCGAAACATTTGGGTGCTTTTTAATTTTTATTGTCCAGTTGTCTGTGATGAGATTCCCTTCCATTCTAGAGCATATTTCCCAAAATCTGCTCTGGAACACCTATGACTGTATTGTAAAAAAATAGCAATTTACCGTCATCCAATGAGCACTATAATTTGTTCCATCCATTTAGATTAAGCATTTATTCTATCATTCAAGCAACGTGCCCACAAATCTATGGACAAAATCGCAGGACTGGAGCCTTCCTATCCACTTGTCAAGGCCTCCTTATATTTTTGATGGATGTTGAACTGCCAGTCCTGATCATATTCTCAATCATACATTAACATATGTTGCACTATTATGTCAACCACTTGAATTGTTTATACCTAAGCTCGTTAAAAAAAACCCCAGACTTTTGTAGCAAGGAACTGTAACTGGTATTGTGACACCAGTAACTACTTAGAGGACACTCCCTCAGGAAAGTTGCTGATCTTCTCTCTAGTAATGTAAGAGATAGTTGGCCTGACAATTGAGTAACTTTGCAATATAGGATCACAATGTATAATATGCATTTTTCTTATGATAAAACCATATTTTCATGTATAAACATAAGAGTATCTGTTATTTATTATGTGAACAGAAGGTCTGTGTAGAATCCAGAAAAAGGCCTGAATAGAAAAGGATACTATTTTGTGAAGGATGCTGTGATTTAAGAATTTTTGTTCACCCTAAATCATAAAGTAGAATTCCTAAATCATAAGGAATATCTCTTTATCAACTTGGCCACTCAACTGGAAGAAACGTTGAATGTGGCAAAGGTCACAGGAGTGTTCCACATTGTGAGATTGACCCATCTATGTGACTTTTACTTAAAAAAAAAATTGCTGTGCCAAATACTTCATGATGCACTACATTAAAAGATTTTTTAAAATGACAAACTAATAATGGAAATTTCTATACATTCCTATCATTTCAAGCTGGATATAACTGAGGTACTATACTCATTTCATTAAAAGTGGTCTATCCTGTGCTTTTCAACACAACAGATTTTCACTCTCTACAAATTACAAAGGTGCTTATATATTTAACTTGAACTGAACAAAGTAAATATCTTGTTTTCCCAAGAATTTTAAAATCTAATCTTTCTATGAAGTAATTTATAATTAATCATATACTAACATTGTATTCTTCACAGAACTTCCATATTCTTGTACTGTTTGCAAATTTATGTGAAAATGACAAATAAAAATGTTTCAAATGCTCAACGTCTCCTCTAGATTCAACCAAAATGTAGTCTAGATCTTTAATATATTAAATCTTTATGTCTATGATCTGGCATTCCTTTATGGAGAGTCATCTCAAATCTCACCCAGAAGTTTCATGTAGATATTACAGAATAGGGAGAGTATATTGAACTGTGAGGAATTCCACAAAGAAGAGGCTCTGGGATAAATTTTCCCTTCCCACCAATACCAGTTGGGACCATTCTTAATCACCTGATACCATCATAATACTGAAAGCCACTGAGAGGTCAAAAATAGCATGGATTGACACATCTTCCCCATCCTTCTACCAGAGGTTATCCATAATTGTGATAAATTCTGTCTCAGTCCTATATCTAAGCCTGCAACCTGTGAGAGGGGCCCAGATAATTTGTTTTCTGTGGGTTTCTCTGAACATCCAGCACAACTTCCTTCTCAATAGGAGAGAGGATGAAGGTTATCCAATATAGTCAGGTCTAGCAATGGTATTTTGGGGAGGGAGAGGACCACCTCATTTTTCAGTGTTTGTAGGATCACCTCTTAGATCCAACTACATGTCAATTATCCAGGGGTGGGTTCTAGTTACCTTCCCCACCGGTTCGCATCGCGATGGAAGTGCACATTTTGCGTGAAATATGGGTAGTTGCAAAAAATGTAAGCAACAACTGCAGCCTACAGTTCCGTAATCAACTCTAGTTAAGTAGAGGTAATATTTTAAAATGCAAGTACTTTTATATTCTCAAAATATTGAAAGGCCAAATAAAAGCACATAGCCATTGTCATGTTCCATTTCAATTTTCATTTGGAATTCTACCACTATCATGGTTTTATATCAACTACAGTATATCTGTTTAGAAGAATCCTTTTCTGAATATTCCACAAATATTCTGTCAAGCACACTCTAGTTTTAAAGTTTATGGTGCTTAATCAGGCCATCACATTTATTCACTCAGCTTGTTCAGGAAATAGTAACTAAACAGAAAGGCTATATTTCATGCCATAAATAAAGCAATGTGGTATTTTAAATTATAGATTTATTATGGCACAATCTTTCAAAGGCACCAGTCTACTTTCATAAGATTCATCAGAGTTATTCTGCAGACTGCATACATGTTTCTGTTTCATATCCATAATCACAGGAAAGAAGCAGTTGAGTAGGGGCTAAATGGCAAAAACAAACAAACAAACCATAAAATCAACCTTGCAATCAAAATCAACCTTGCAGCTGAATTAGCATTTAAATGCTATAATGAAGGTTGAATAAAAACCCATTTTCTTCTTAGTTGTAATTTAGCTATTTGGAGCTTCCTTCTTCCTCTTTTGGTTAATAAGCGTCTTGCAGATCATCAGCAATGGGTCTTAGAAAATTCAAAATATTCTCCGTGAAGGATTTCTACACGTGTCGACAGACAAGAATCAATCCACTGATCTTTTTATGCAAGATCTCTATAAGGTAAACAAAAAATACATTTGCTAAAAATATTTTTGACAAAAGTGCCAATGTCAAAACAGGAATGTTGTGCAGTGAAAAATTATTTTTCCTCAAAGTAAATTTTTTTTTTTAGCTTATACTGCTTCATACACATGCTGCAGGATTGTCAATATGCAACACTGCAAAAAATAAAAATAAAAAAAAATATCAGTGATGCCATCTTTAAAAAGAAAATTCTAATCTTCAAATTTAATTTTCTTCCCTTGGAATGCTGTAATTTGAGATATTTGCTCTCGCATTTTTCTGCTTGCTTCCCATGATGGATGAAGGCGTTGCTGTGGAGGGTTCCTCTCAATAGTACGTTTCACTGCCGAACTTTTAGACATCCGTTTCTGCGGGTGATTTTTTTCAAAAACTGTCCAAAAATTAACAAAGAATAAATTGTAAGTAACTCAATCAGTTATTTACTCAATCAGTTATACACTCAACCTTAGTTGCATCACAATTCCAAAATTTAGAAGGGTTTTATCCTTGGAAAAATTCAATGTCTTTTTCCAACAGGCTTTACTGAAGGGAGATTCTGAAAGACCCCTTTGAATAGAGACTGTCAATGTGGTGGAGAAATAATTGAGACAATGAAACACATTATTTTATACTATCCTCCCTACACATACACTCATCAAGTATTATCATCTCCATTCTTTACTTAATACCCTGGCTGTTCGGATTTCTTTTATCTTGTTATTGGCAGACAAATCAGATTTTATTTCCTTGATTATGGCTAAGTACTGTTATATAGTTTGTACAGTATGCCTTATTTATTTATTTTTGAGTCTTCTTAGATATTTCAGAACTTTTTTTGTTTTTACCCTAATTAATTGTGATATTCTTGTTTCATTTTCTGTCTATGACCAAATAAAAATGGATTGATTGACTGAAAGTATAAGTAACTTTTCACATACTACAATTATGCTGTATTATAAACTGATGGTAAACCACATACATTCATATTTATTAAACAGAAACAACTTTAATATTGTTAAACACATCCCAGTTTTTAGACTATTAAACATACCAATACTAAAAAATTCAAAACACATGATGAATAAAAACATGAACTACATACAGTAGTTAATGCAAAGCTAGATTTCATTGTCCGCGAGTCCAAACAAATGCCAAGAATATTACTTTAGTATTCTCACTTACTTGTCTTGTTTCTAAGATAATGGCCTCTAATATTCCTAAAATAAAAAATACAAAAGTTAACAGTGAAAAAAGACAATAGTTTCAAGCAAAGAACAACACACTGCTAGTGAATCAAAAAAATTGAATCTAATGTACATACATAAATGCATAAATTATTTACATAAGCGTATTTACATGGCCAAGCCATGACTTAATTTCTATAATGTTTCCTACAATTAATCTAGATTCTTCTTAATCTGTTAATGGGTGCTAATAAGATCCAGTTTCTCTGACTAACCTTCAATATGAAAACTGACTCAATAACTAGGAAGGGATCATGTAAGGCAGATAGTAGGGGAAACACATAGCCTGGCCTAGAGAGTAGATGCAGTTTTACTTGGTTATGGGGGAAAAAACATAGAACACCAAAACACAACTCCAGGCAGAGCTATTTCACCTTGAAATATGCAGCACATAAATTACAGGCATACATTTAATGACATGTTTCTTTGATAGTAGCTCCTTAATGCTATGTTTATTGGGCCTAACTGGAATCTGTCTTCCCCACTATAATGTTCCTTCTGTTTCCTCTCTGGAGACTTGGTACACAAACTCAGTCCCAATGAAAATAAAGGAATTTTACTTTTCTTCCCAAGGGCATAATTCGTTTTTGCTACATGCTACATTGAAGAGATGGGGGGGGGGAACCTCTAGGTCCTGTGTTTGATTCTCAAGATTGAGGAGGAGACTATTCTCTTCCATTTCATTATCAGAAAAATCTAAGTTGTTTTTACACTATTGTTTGAACATTTTTGAACACAGTTTCAACAAATCACTGATCAGATTTTCAGTGCAAAAAAATTGTTCCTACCTTTTCACATGTATAGGTTCTTGGGTGTTGGTCAATGAATGATAAAACACAGATTCTAGCTTCCTTGCTTTTGAACTCTGTTTGCTGTCTTTTGAATTTGGGTCTAATACCCTGTCACATTGTGGATCCTTTGGTTTTTTTAGTGGCATAGTTTTAATTTTTTGTTCTGTAGGTTGTGAAGCATTGGCCACTCTCCTTTTTTTCATTCTCTTTACTTTGCCAATGAAGAAATCATCATCGTTGTTACTTTCATCAGTGCCGGAAGACTGATTATAGAACCTCTCTTCTGTACTGTCATCAAAACATTCCTGCTTTCCACTGTCCTCACTTTTATCCACATCTTCATAAGAGTCACCTACTGTCTTGTTTACAATGTCATTCAAATATACTTTTTCTTGTGAATATTCAGAGGTTCCAATTTGATCCTGATGAATTAATTTGTCATTTTCTGTGTCAGGCACAGCAGAAGTGTATGAGGGACATTTTTTCATATTATCTGCCATTTTCTCTATTCCACTCTGAAAAATATGTTTTTTCCCCCTATCAATTTGTGCTTTTTCGATTGCCTTTGTTTTATCTTGAGATTCAGCTTGTTTAAGTGTTTCGCTACTAACAGAATGCTGGGTCTCCCCAGGATGCTTATTAAGCTGCTCTTCCAGTTGTTGTTCCGTTGAAGAAATAGCTCTAGCTGGCTTCTGTCTTGCATTTTTAAACTCTTCCACCGCAGCTAGGAAAAAGAAACCCAGGTTTGATAAAAAAAAAAATTGCAACAACTTGTATATAAGCACAGCAATGGTAAAGAAGTTATAAAACAACCCTGCTATCTACAAGTTTAAGTAGTTTACAGCTCTCCAAAATCTTTATTTAATGAACTATATGTCTTTTGTACTAATTGTGTTACTTTCACAGTATTACTAGGGATTTTAGAATCCTTGGTTCTTTTCATTAGTTTTTAGTTTCACAACGAAGAGTAAGAATATTAATTAAAAGTTTTGTAGCTTATCAATCTTCTACTAGAAGATATACATGCAACATTATGCATGACTTAAAGCAGCTTTATTTTTACACAAAAAACACTGCAACTATTTGGATTATGTGAAGTTGGAGCATCGACTAATTTTCTTGGTGATTCTGGACTTCTTCCCCCTTTCCTACAGGTGAACAGAATGAAAAAATATTTAAACTGCATGGCAACTATAAATGTTCTTCTTTGGAGGATAACAACATATAGACATATTGCTGTATATTTTAAGATATATTCAAGTAAGAGACTGCAAATTTAGAAAACAATTTAGTACACAGATGAGTTGGAGTGAATTCTGCCTACCTTTAATATTAGCAATTTTGGTCTTCAGTAATGGATGAGATGTCAATCTAGCAATTGCTCTGTCTCTTGCTGTAGAACTGGGCTATATTAGGAAAATGAAAAATTATGTTAAATCAGAACATAGTAACAAAACAGAAAAGTACACAAAGAGGTATTTGATTTTGCAAGAATGTTCCTTGAAACAAGGGTGTATTGCGAAGCTCAGCATTATGTCCATGAACCTTTCATTCCCAAATTAGAGCTGTCACCTTGCTTAAGAACTGCCTATATGCTATTCAAAGTGGTAGAATACCATTTCAACCAAAAGCTGATATTTGCTCCCTGAAGTCCCAGATCCTCCTAGAGATTTTTGTGGTGGAATGTCTGTTTTCAAAAGAGGGAAATAATGTGCATTTTGCCTTTGTTAAAACACCTTAAATAATTCCCCCCAAAGCATTCAAGCTACATAGTCTCTTAACACATGTAAATTTAAACACCTAAGAATCTACTGCTTGACATTTTATTGACTAAATAAATTGAACTGAATTCAATAGACCTTGATTTTATATGCTTTATCTTTTCCACATCTTAGAATTTAGACAGTCTAAATTGCAATTCTCTGAAAGGATGTTGTAGTTTTTCCAAAGCGAATTACAGTAATTGATCTTATATGGATTATGCTCCATATTTGATAAATGAAACCTGTTCTGAATCAAGCGTAGATTGGTTATGCTATCATCAGGCAGCTTAACAAGACGCAATGGTACATTCAATCAGATTATATTTTATTCTTCAGGCATCCTCTGACAACACTCACGGTTATGTAGAAGTTCTTCTGAATCTACAGTCATAATCTGGAACCATCACGAATATTGTAAAAAAGGATTAATGCTTCCCATCTCCTTCAGGCATGCTTTCTCGGTAGAGAGCTTGAAAGTGACTTCCTTTACTCCAGCCCCCCAGGCATACTTCAATGACCAATAAGAGTACACAGTTATACAACACTCACGGTTATGTAGAAGTTCTTCTGAATCTACAGTCATAATCTGGAACCATCACGAATATTGTAAAAAAGGATTAATGCTTCCCATCTCCTTCAGGCATGCTTTCTCGGTAGAGAGCTTGAAAGTGACTTCCTTGAGATAGTGTACTTCAATTACTCCCGCCCCCCAGGCATACTTCAATGACCAATAAGAGTACACAGTTATGATCACATGGCATGGACTACATGGCATGGACTACATTCCCCAGAATGCTATGTCTT
>QLTV01001684.1:5144892-5159545 GCA_003457575.1 Thermophis baileyi | reverse complement strand
GAGAAATATTCTTGGCAACAGTATGCAGGTAGGTTTTTATTATCTTCTTCCAAGATGTATTTATTATTTGACTTCCCAAGTTTACAGCCCTGAGATTTCATGGTAAGCTCTTTCAAGAACTAGCTAAGTTCTGGCCTGCTCAGCATTTCCGAGGTCAGCAAGGCCAAATAATTGCTGTTATCTCGCAAGATAATCATAATAGGGTTGGGACAAACTCCCAGTATTAAGGGGTCACCATGAGTTAATGCTGATATAAGATTTTCTTTTTGATGGCTAATCCTCCCTTAACAAGCTCTGAGTGAAAGGAGAACATCAATCAGGTTTCTTTTGCAAGCAATAAAATTTACGAATCTTGAATAAGCGTGTTGAATTGGGCAAGGCTAATAATCCTTTTTTACTGTTCTGAATCAAGCGTAGATTGGTTATGCTATCATCAGGCAGCTTAACAAGACGCAATGGTACATTCAATCAGATTATATTTTATTCTTCAGGCATCCTCTGACAACACTCACGGTTATGTAGAAGTTCTTCTGAATCTACAGTCATAATCTGGAACCATCACGAATATTGTAAAAAAGGATTAATGCTTCCCATCTCCTTCAGGCATGCTTTCTCGGTAGAGAGCTTGAAAGTGACTTCCTTCAGATAGTGTACTTCAATTACTCCTGCCCCCCAGGCATACTTCAATGACCAATAAGAGTACACAGTTATGATCACATGCCATGGACTACATGGCATGGACTACATTCCCCAGAATGCTATGTCTTAAAGAGACAGTTCTTAATTCTAGGCTAAACCCTTGATAAGCCAGCACAAAACCAATGTTGCATCATTGGAGAACCCAGCTATTATTTAGGATCTCAACCAGAGATAGAAGAAAAATTCCACAAAATCTTGATCTGGGAATTAAATTTCCATCATTCCTTCATTGAGCATGAGTTCTAAGTCCAGAAGAGCCACAAAGTGAGCATCAGTTCTATCCAGAAAAGCGCATTTGCATTCAGAACTAAACACAAAATTCTTAGTACCAGAACAATCAGGAGCAGGCAGCCTGATCCTCTCCATCCAGATCTGAACAACTCTTATGTATTTGGACTAGACCTCAATGGGATCGTTGGCTGACCCAAATGTGAGATATACAACTGGGTATTATTAGTATACAGATGATTCCTGACCTCACCTTGGCAGATAACATCTCCCAGTGTCTTCATGTTAAACATGAGTAACAAAAGCACTGGCAGCCTACACCCCAATCAACACTGAATACAACTAGTTATGGAGGAAGGATAATTGTTACAACACCATACCTCCCACTCAATCTCCAGAATCAATTCAGAAAGAAAACATTATCTATGGTATAAAAAACCACTGATTTTATTTATGTAGTGTATGGAGGTGTTACATCAGCCAGGTGATGACAATGCTAATGCAGAATAGTAGTTTGGCTGTCTAAGACTGCTAGCCCTATTTGGCTCATACTCGCACGCTTTCCAAGGTGCACTACACGGGGTGAGCTAGCTCTGCACCAGTAAGATGAGCGGCTTTCCTGAAGTATCGTCTGAGTCTCTTTCCCTCCACTGAAACCACCTCGCAAATGGGCTTTGCAACCAGCACCAGCAGGATTCTAACCATCCACATGAAGCACCAGCTCGTCTCCCCACCGACATGGTACCTATTTATCTACTCACATATAACATAGCAATAGCAATAGCACTTAGACTTATATACCGCTTCATAGTGCTTTACAGCCCTCTCTAAGCGGTTTACAGAGTTAGCATATTGCCCCCAACAATCTGGGTCCTCATTTTACCCACCTCAGAAGGATGGAAGGCTGAGTCAACCTTGAGCCGGTGAGATTTGAACCGCCGAACTGCAGCTAGCAGTCAGCTGAAGTAGCCTGCAGTGCTGCACTCTAACCACTGCGCCACCTCGGCTCTTAACATGCTTTCTAACTGCTAGGTAGGCAGAAGCTGAGAAGAGTGACGGGAGCTCACACCACCATGCAGTGCTAGGACTCAAACCACTAGAGCAAACACCATCTCCAGCATCATTAAGCCACTGAGCCACCATCTTTATCCTGGCTCTGTCCAGATGTCAACTACAAACGTGAAGTGTTTTGGTTCTATGTCCCTCCCTGAAACTCAACTGAAAAGAATCCTAACATCTACTCAAGAACATTACCACAACAGACAAAAGCTCCTTGAAATAATTTCTTTGTATTAACTATTCTTACAACGATTTTGTGCTGCATGGATTTTGTCCATGTCTGGTGTTAAAGAAATATTTCCTAACCCTATGCATGCATCAAAGAATAATAATTGCTCACAATCCAAGCATTGTCTAATAAGCTCTTGGGTCTCAGATTATTCTTATAGGCTACAGTAACAGAATCTTGAAAGGCTAATTATGTTTTCCCTTCCCTCTCCCTCTTATACCCCAGGGAATTAAGGTGCAATCAATTTTATTTTCTTTCTAATGCCTTCATTTTCTTAGCTTAAAACGTATTCTTGTAACTGTCACTGCAGAGTTTCTTCAAGGCAATCAGCGGCTGTCCACAGTGCCTAAGCAGGATATATAAAATGGGGAAATTTCTCCTACTTGGGCAAGTTGACGTGGACATCTTGCAGGTTATGGCAAGGGAAATATTCATGCAGCTTCATCAAAAGGTTTATATGCGTATGAGATGATCATCAACAGAACTGACACAGGGAATCTGAGCTTATGATCATAGTGAAAGCTAAGACTATAAATAAACAAAATATTCAAGTTAAGTATTCTTCCATTTAAATAGTAATCCAAGACAGGAATATTTATAACTATTTTTTTCTTGAACTAGTTTTGATAAAAGATATATTCTTTGGCATGAGAGGCGATACTAATTAGGCAAAAAAAAATTCTACTGCTCTGAAAATATTTAAGAGCACAGTTCAAATATACACATTTTCTGAGGATCAGAAGATTTATTCATGTACCTTACTGGAACAGAATTAGTCATAGCAGGCAAATTTTACACTTCCATGTAACATTCTCTCATCACCAATGTTCCCAAAATAATCACAGCTATTTCTGTTTAAAGTTCACATCTGTTTGCCATGGAAATTTATCAGGAAACTGTGGTTTTATACATCCACAGTCAGCCAAGATCAAAGAGCTCTTTTAAATCTGTAAAACGTATCTCTAAAATACTAATCTTCTTGTATTTGTGGAAATAAGAATATTTAGATATTATTACTTTGGCATCCAAGGAACTCTGAGTAGCATTGGGAGCTGGCTGGGAGTCGAAGTCCACACATCTTAAAGTTGACAAGTTTGAAAAACACTAAGATAACTAAGCAATGGTATTGCCCTAAAGGTGTGCAGAATTAAAAGCAAAAAAACAAAACAAAACCAAGTCCCCCTAATGAAAGCTCCACCTTCATACTGCAAGTATTTTAGATACAAAAATACAAGTAAAGAGCAAAACCCACACCTGCAATAGAATTCCATGTTCATACAATATACAGTGCATGTACAATATCAAAGATTACATTAATTCAATAAGAGCTGCTAAGCCACAAAGACTTGACTATTTATTTATTTATTCATTTAGTGGCTTCGGGACTACACATACATTTCTTTTAAAGAAAAGAATGTAAAGAGTTTATTTAAGTAATCATGTGTTTGGTTATTAATGCATTAAGAAATGCCAACATTTTTCAAAGCATTTGAAAAATAACAAAATAACATTTTCAAAGTTAAGAGTCTTAATCCATCAAAACAATACTGGTTTGTGAGACTGCATTCCTACATTTCTGAAATCACTTGACAAACAGTTAGCTTTAATGCCATTGAAAAAGTGCATTGATTGAATGTACTGTGACACATTGCTCTGTTTTTAAACAAATGTCCTGATATAATTGAATCTCATAATTTAATATAAATACCTATCTACCTACATACAGGTATTAAAGCAATATGACTGAGTCCTAAATAACTGCAACAATCAATCAATCTCTAAGTACAAGATTACCTTTAGATCTGTTAGGAAAATTCTTAATTTTACAGCAACCCAACTATAATCTTGATGGTGGAAAAGTGACCAAAGACAGTCTTGGTAGATGTTCAATATAAAAAATGTACCTTCCTGTTAATCTGTACAACTAATTTTCTCTTTTTATACTAAATGTATTCCCAAACCACTCTCAAGAGTTAAAAATAATTTATACTTTCCTTTTAATTGTTTATGCTTGGATAATTAAAAGATGAAATATTTACATCTGAAGAGAAACCAGAGTATAAAGGTATTGACCAAATCTGGAGTTATTGATCTAATCATGACCTTACAAATATGTTCAAAAACAATCATGCAACTTCTTCAATTTTATATTAATAACAAAACTTGTTTGTTATTATGAATGTTATTTGTTATTATAAATGAAAACTATTCAATATATCCAAGCTCCCATATTTTGTTCAATGGAATATATACTGTTGCTTTGCTGGAACTAGGGATTATACCATTGGCAGATACATAGTGCTACGGTCAGCCTTACCTTTCTTTTAGACTCACTCACTACATGTAACTGGCTTTGTTTTTGTTTGAATAAAGAAACAAAAAGGAGGAAAAAAAGAAAGATGGAATAAGCAGAAATTTGGAAAGCTCAGGATCTCTGATCAAAGACTGAGTTGTGCGCTGATGACACAAACATAATGAAACAACATAATCGTTGTTCCCACTCTTGAGAATAGGTTGATTTTTCAAAAGAGTTATTTCAGAACAATAAAAAAACTTTAGATAGTCCTCGCTTACTAATTGCCTCATTTGCCAACCATTCAAAATTATGATAGTGAAAACAAAAACGTTGTGACCAATCCTCACATTTGTGACCACATCTTGTCATAAGCATCTTGAGGTCATGTGATCCCCATTTGATACTTCCCAACTAGCTTGCAACAAACAAAGTTAATGAACACAGAAGTATAATCACAAGTTGCGGTCCCATGTTTTGTTTAACGAGTAAATGGGAAGTGACATAAGCCTGTTGCAACCATGTCATTTTTTCTGCTTAGTGACCACAGGACTTAGCAACAGAGTTACCAATCCCAACTGTGATTGCTGTACCTGTATTCAAATGTTTTCTGTGCTTTTAATTTAAGTTCAAGACAATTAATTTTTCCCATTTATCAGCATACAACATCTAAAATAAAATTAAGGTTGGGGAAAAGTTTTAAAAAAACATTGATATTGATTTTTGAAGCAAAAATGCACAATTATTCCAAATTCTATAGGGCCTAGTTTTCCCCATGATCATCAAAAGCTGGAAGCATTGACAACCACTTCGTCAACTATTATATAAAGAACTACTCTTAAAAACACCTAATTATCCCTTTTTTTATATTTTGCAGAGTGCTGAAAAAATGTAAGAGACTTTTAATTATGATTAGAAACCCTGTCACAGATTCTATCATGCCAAAACTTGCCAAGGTTTTGATCACCAGACAATGCCTACCATTTTGACACTATATGCCCCTGGAGATGTTCCATATGATGCATTGACACGCCACTGGGAAGCTTCATCTATTACTTACGTTAAGAGGGATGTAAACATTTCTGCTTGTGTTAATATATTGATGGTAGAAAAAGACTTTCCAAACAAAAATACAACTTTTAAGAAAAATTGAAAGCATCATACCTTTTTACAGATAATCCCAAAGTCAATTTCTCTCCTAAGTGCTGATTTGGTAACCTGATCAAGTTTTATTTCCTAGAAAATATAACAGAACTGGTTATTTCCTCCATGCATTTCTGTGAGCAGTTTCAGTGCAAGAAACAAGCAACACAAATGTTAGTGTTTTTTCTGTTTTCTGTTCAGGGGGAGCAGTCAATAGAGTAATTAGTTAAAGATAAGTACAGACACAAAAAATGAAGTAAAAATTATTAAAGCAAAAGAAAAACCCACAAAAAACAAAAATATAATTATTTGTTGCAATTATTTACCGTATTTTTCGGAGTATAAGACACACTCCCCCCCCTAAAAGAGGCTGAAAATTTGGGTGCATCTTATACTCCAAATGTAGCTTTTTCGGAGCTTTTTTCCCCAGCTCTAACGAGGCCCTAACGATCTTCCAGGCTTTGCAGGCTCTTTTCATTGCTACTCCCTCCGAAGGTGGTTTTTTCCAGCCCCAAGTCTTTGCAGGCTTTTTTCATTGCTACTCCCTCCGAAGAAGGTTTTTTTAAGTCCTAACCAGGGGATAAAATAATGTGCTGAAGCTGACCAGACTAAGGACGCTAGCCAGATGAATACCTGGTAGGCAGATTTTTTTTTCCTATTTTCCTCCCCAAAAACTAAGGTGCGTCTTATACTCCGGTGCGTCTTATACTCCGAAAAATACGGTATATCCTACTTTTCAAACTAACAACCCTCAGAAATTCAAGCAATGCAATTCATTGCAAATAAAATACATACCGGTATTACACTCGAAAAATCTGAGGTCCTTTCTTGTAGAATGATAATGGCCAGAGAAGTAAATAGAATTGGCCCAGATGAAACAGGATTCAAGAATAGACCCTGCCTAGTTTAGTGCAACTAGTGAAAGTAAACACATAATTGTGTTTGTTTACAAAGTAAAGCTTACATTCTAGACCAGGTGCTGAAATGCTAGACAGTGCAACTTTGCTCCATCACCTTTATCTACTCCTGATGACCTGCAACAGTTACTGGGATGGTGGATAGCAGAAATGTCAGGTAGGAGTTAGGCATGTTGACACAAAGGCATGAGACCACAGGTGCAAGGTTAGGGACAATAATTCTAAAAACCAAAACCAAATGAAAAAAACAACAACCAGCAGACAGTGTATTCTGCTAGTTCTTTTGACCAGAGGTCCCTAACCCCCAGGCTGTGGTCTATTCAGAACTGGGCCACATGAGAGGAGGGCCAGTGCATACACGCAGCTACTCACATGCAGCTCCACTTGCTTGAGCGGCGCCCCAAAGGCTTCTCTCTTGCGTGAGTGGAACTGCGCATGTGGCCTGGTCCCTTCTGCCCCCCAGCCGGGCTGCTGGGCCACCAAGCGGCCTGCTCCCGATGCTCCAAAAGTGGAACCATGAGAGCAGAGGCTGAGTGGGATGAGTGCACCCTGCTCAGCTTTGCTGACTCACCGAGGCTGCCTGCGCAGGACACCTGATCCGCTTTTGGAGCGTTGGGCAGCCTCAGTAAATCTGAAGGCACATGAGACCATGCTCCCAAAGGCTTCTCTTCTCTACACCAAAAGGTTTTGCAAATGGACAAAAGGCTTTGGGGGAGCAATCTCGCACTGCTTCAGGCCTCAGCTTTTGGCGCGGAGAAGCCTGAAGGAGCGCGAAACTACGTCCGAAAGGCTTCTCTTCTCTCTTGTGTGAGTGGAGCTATCTGTGCACGCACATGTGCACTAGTCCACCTCAAACAGCCAGGTTCCCCTCTTCCCCGCCAGCCGGGCCGCCAAACTGCAAAGGTTGGAGACCGCTGCTTTTGACTACCTTTCTATAGTATCTCCATTTATACTTTTACAATCAGCTCTCGATAGCATTTTTTTTATGGGAAAGCTAATTCTGTGATAATTATGAATTTTATCTGAAAAGGTTTTACAAAACTATAATAGTTTTGCAAACAACAAATTCTTCCCCAGCCTAACAGTTTTCCATAAAGTCTATTTAACATATCTTGTGGCACATAACTAGAAGTAGGCATAAAGGTTACTTAGTAAAAAATAATCTCCTAGGTTGTCTTCTGTGTTACAGTGCTCCATCTACAGCTGCTCTTAAAAATTCTAGCAGCATGTCATTTGACTTGCAATGTCAGCTTTCTCTTCCATGGAAATTTTTGAGGCAGTAGAGAGGACCATTATTAAATCAATATGAAGGACACCCACTAGGATCATCCATAACATTTCCCTGTTAATCTGGGTAAGGTTTCTTCCTGTACGTTTTCTAAGACTGCATTAAATCGTGTTGCTAAATATTAACACAGACTTCTACTAGTAAAGCAGACATCACTTTCAGCTTAATGGCTTTCACAATTAGCAATGTTTTTTCCCTGCTATATTAAACTTTCTCAGATGCTTTGACTTGCATTTGGCTATGTCCCATTTTGCCAACAGTTGGAAAATATGTAAAAATATGGAAACAGGGAACTTTCCAAGAATTATATGCAACATATAACAAGTTTGGAGACGTTGTATTTTAAAGACATTTGCAAAACAAATATTGACTTGCTTCTTAAGAGCTTAGGAGACTAAGCAAGGAACTTTCAAAATGTAGAACTGTAGACAGGATGAGAATAAATGATTGTGTGATGCCAAATTAGACAAGTGCTGAAAGAGCCCTACTGACTATTGATTTACTAGTGGCCAAACTTAATGATTTTGATATTAAACTTTCTAAACAGCTTGGGTTTAAGCACTTTGAGACTTGAATGTCTATGAGAACACTTTCTCCCTTACAGATCTGCCTAGCTGCTATTGTTAGTAGAGCTCTCCCTTCCTTTGGTAACAAGGCAGTTTTAAAATACCTTCCATAACTGCCATAAACTTTTTAAATCAAAGAGTTAATGTAATAGGAGCATGGTCTGCTATAACAAGAAGATGAATAGAAGAATCTAAAACATACTCTATGGGCTATGTTGTAAAGCTATTATCTATTTGCCTTGGGGTCAGAGCAAGTGCTTGGAACAACATATACAGGTAAAAGGCGTTATATTTCCAGGAGTGCCAGCTGTCAGAAATCTTTGGATCATATTGTGGCATAGAACAGTTTTGATAATAATACTCATGAATATTTAATTTTTTAGGGGGGGAAATCTAGTTTTATTATAGGGGGTAAAATCTTTTATTGACTAGAAGGGGTGGAAGCTGGGAATATGCCTTTAAACCAATTATTACGTAATGATTATTTTAAGGATTTTTCCTGATTTCAAGTTAAATTTGAGCTTTTAGTTCACAACAGTGTAGCTTTTTCAACAAGCATTTTGAATGGCTCAATATGACTCAGACACTTTGACCACTTCAAAGGCCCAGGAAGTTTTCATATTGAAATGTATCTATGACAAAATAAACTCCGTAACGTATTTCCATCAAAAGGGCAGGAGGTTTTTTTTTAAGTGAACATTTTGGAATAATTTAAATATGATCTAAAGAATTGAAATCTCCAATAATGCTCTATCAATGGCTCCAACTCTTAAAAATATTAAAATGGTATGAACAGATTTGCGATTAAAGTTGATTCATCAAAATTTTTAATATGAGTTTATTGGACTCCCTAAATAATGAATTCAAAAGGAAGGACATCAATGTTTCCTGTTGGAGGTGTAAAAATGTGATATTGACCCATGCGATATGGTTCTTTGATCATTTGTCAGTTTTTGGGAATGGTATTTTAATGCAGACATATGGGAGGGGCATGGTAACCTAGCAGTTAGACGTTGGCTTATCAACCAGAAGGTTAGCAATTCAAGACCCAAGCACCATGTGATGGGGTGAGCTCCTGTCCTTGTTCCAGCTTCTGCCAAGCTAGCAGTTCGAAAGTGTGGAAAAGCAACTAGTTAAATAGGTACCACTTCAGTGGGAAGAAAACAGCATTCCCTGTGCCTCGGTGTAGAGTTATGTTGGCCACACGACCACGGAAGCGACTTCAGGCAATGCTAGCTCCCTTAGCTAGGAAAAGGAGCATCACTCCGTAAAGTCGGACACAACTAGACAGGGGAAACCTTTATCTGTTTTCTTTTTTTTAATTATGCGATCACCTTTAAATGTTAAAGATGTCAACGTGGTATTAAATTATGGTATGTACCAAATCTTTGGAACTCATTTATCAAGAATTATGACTCTATCATGCACGAGGAGTGGTTAAAAGAGTAATGTTGAAAAATTAGAAAAGTGGCATTATTCCAGACACTGAAGAATAGTTTTTGGAAATAATTTCTTATCTGGCTTGGAAAAGGCAGCATTTCCCACTAATCAAAGGTAAATAATAATAAAGGATGAGGCAATATATTCTACTTTGGCAAACTTGTTGTGATACATTGCAATAATATTTCTCAATATGCTCAATATTAAATATAGCTTTCAAGTTGTTCACATACTACTTAGGTTAAAATGTCACTTCTTTATAAGGTAATGAATTGATAAACAGGGAAAATCAGCTATATCAACACCATTTTCAGTTTTTAAAACTCTGCTATACTTTTAATTTTAATGCATTGCAATAAAAAACTAACTTTTTTTAAAACAAGTACTTACTGCAGTAAAATATACTTATTAAACCCCAACAGCAATAAGAATCTAGTTGTAGCCAATGAATCACAGCAGTTTTCCAAATCTTTTCCAAAAGCAGCAAAGACTAGATCCTGAGTGGTTTTTTACTGAATCGAGTGCTGCTTGAATGCCTGCCATTTTGCCCAGCATGCCATTCTGCAGCCAGTAGTACCAGAGACACGATCCATCTCCAGTGCTATATCAGCAGGCTAGAAAATTTAAAAATAAACTAATAACCCATTTGGAAGTAATGTCCAACATTCACTGAATCTCAGAATTCTCTGGCAACTCCATAAAATTACAGCATTCAGCTGTAAAATGTTTCCAACCTTGAAAAGTTTTCAAATCATGTCCTGATCTTGAAACATCTGAAATGGTTGTTTCAAAATCAAACTATTTTGAGATAAGTTTGTATGCAATGCATATATTAAATACAGTTATTATTATCCATCTAAGACCATGATGGCGAACCTGTGGCACGCGGAGCCATATCGGAGGGCACACGAGGCATTGCCCTATGTCAGCTCCAGCGCACCAACTGATTTTCGGCCTTCTTTTCAGTCGTTTTCACTCTCCCTGGGCTTCAGGGAAGCCTCCTGAAGCCCGGGGATGGCGAAAAACGGCCGAATGGGCCAACCGGAAGTTCATTTCCAAACTTCTGGTTGGCCTGTTTGGCCGTTTTTCACCGTCTCCAGGCTTCAGGAGTCTGTGAGGCCTGTGCGCATGCGCGGGGGGGGGGAGGGTTGTGTGCGCGGGGGGGGGCAGCGGGGGGGGTTGTGCACATGCGCAGGGGGGAGGGCATGGGTGTGGGCACGCACATGCGTGCTAGCGCGCGCACACACCCTTTTGGCACATGAGCCAAAAAAGGTTCACCATCACTGATCTAAGAAATCTAACTGAAAACAGGAATCATGTTCATCCCACCACATTTTATAACTTTTATTCAGACCTCTTTACCAGCACAAATTGAAAAAGGGGATGGTTTTATGAATATTCTTGTGTCCCTCTACATCTCCTAATTAATAATCTCTTAATAGGAAGTGGTGTTGGTAGAGCTTTGCAACTTTGTTCAGGTCAATGACTACAGTTAGCCCGCAAGTGGCATGATGGAGGCTCCACTCCAAAAGTAGTATACCAGTGCAAATTTTAACTTGATAATTTAATGTATGTTTAAAGTTAATTAAAAGTTGCACTGATTAAACGAAATTCATAATCACGTAAAAATTGCAGTTTTATTTTGGAAAAGCTCTAAGGGCTGCAAACCTTTTTTTTTTTCTTCAAGAGACTCTGGATGCAACTCCTCCCTGCTTGGAAGATCATGAGATGTATTGTAAGTTATTGTGGCACCAACAGGGTCAGAAACCCTATATGAGTTTTCTCATTCTTAAAGAATCAGAAACATCCAGGTATAGTGTTAGTGTAATAATAATATATTTTATTTTATTTTTTTATTTATTTATTGGGTGCCCATCTTACCATAAGGTAACTCTGGGTGGCTTACAGTTACATCTTAGTTACAACAAAAAAATGTTAAAACCTGAAAACCAAAGACACATGGGAGGGTGGGGGCGGAGTAAGTGGGAAGTGGATCTGTTATTACTCAATCAACTATCTCCATTGCGCTGATCTCCCACTAGGAGATCAGCGCAGTCTCCCAAGCTGACTGGCACAGCCACTTCTTTAGGCCCTTACGAAAAGATAGGAGGGTTGGGGCCAACCTCACATTGGGGGACAAGATGTTCCAGAGGGTAGGAGCAATGGCAGAGAAGGCCATCCTCCTCAACCCCGCCAGACAGAATATTTGGACTGATGGGACCTGCAGCATGCCTCCTCTGCTGGCATGAGTGGTATGGGCAAATCCCAGTGGGATGAGATGGTCCCTCAAGTGGCCTGGACCTATGCCATGAAGGGCTTTAAAGGTGATCACCAACACATTGAATTGTACCCAGAAGCAGAGTGGTAATCAGTGCAGCTCGTGGAGCAGTGGTGTCACAGGGGCCATTCTTGGGGCCCCCAAAACTACCCACGCTGCCACATTCTGCACCAACTATAGCTTCTGAATATTCTTCAAGGGTAGCCCCATGTAGAGTGCATTACAATAGTCCAGTCATGAGATGACTAGGGACTGAAAGACTAAGCACAGGGAATCCTGATCCAGGAAAGGCTGCAACTGACACACAACACAAAGTTGTGCAAAGGCTCTCCTAGTCGCGACTGCCACCTGTTCCTTGAAGTTGCGAGTCCAGGAGAACCCTCAAGTTGCAGAACGGGTTTTTCTGGGGCAGTGCCACCCCATCCAGAGTCCAAGGTGACAAAGCCCCGGATCCCCATGTACCCAAAGCCATTTGGTCTTACCAGGATTCAGTCAAAGCCCGTTGTCACCCATCCAGGCCCCCACATCCTCCAGGCACCACGAAAGGGTGGCAACAGCATCACTTGGGTCACCAAGAGTGGAAATATAGAGTTGGGTATCATCAGCATACAGTATGTACCTCAACCCATGGTGACGGATGATCTCACTCAGTGGTTTCATATAGATGTTGAAAAAGAGTGGAGAATGTACCCTGCAGTACACCACAGAATAGCAGCCAAGGGCTGGACCTCTCACTCCCTATCAATACCCATTGGGACCCGCCACAGAGAAAGGAGCCGAACCAATGAATAATAGTACAACAACAACCACCATCTAAAAACAGAAGCTTAAGGGTGCAATGGCTCAGCAGGTTGGGAGTACAATGGCTCAGCAGTTAAAGACACTGAACTTGTCAGCTGGAAAGCTGACAGCCCGGGTTCAAGACCCAAGTGATGCAAAATGGGGTGAATTCCGTTACTCGCCCCAGCTCCTGATCACCTAGCAGTTTGAAAGCATGCAAATGAGACTAAATAGGTACCACTTCAGTGGGAAGGTAACAGCGTTCCATATACCTCAACATATATTCATGTTGGCCACAGACCACGGAAATGTCTTTGGACAACACTGGCTCCTTCAGTTAAGAAACAGAAATGAACACTGACTCCTACAAGCAGACACGACTGGTCAGGAGAAACCTTTACCTTTCTTTAAAAACAGAAGAGAGTCTCTGCTCATAGGTTTAAATATCTGGCACTACAATAAATAAAAAATAAACTATATATTGAACTTTCAATTTAGTCTTAGGAGTAAACTCCACCAAACTCAGTGGGAGCTAGACATAGGATCATATTTCATAAATACTGCAAACGTACATTAAGGATTTTATGTTGTATACTTACTTAGAATTTAAGAAGTCACCAGGAGAAAATGATGTAATGACTTCAGACTAAACTCTAAACTGGAAATTATGATCTGAGCTTTTTAGACGAAATCACTAAAGGAACTATTTCAAATAGAAGAATCATAATTTAATGTCTTCCCTTTAAGATGCAACCATCAATGAACAAGATAGTAATTTTGTGGTAATGTTAAAAACAGTAGTTCTTCAAAATGCTCTTTGCTAGCTACTGCAGGGAAGTAATTTGGCTATCAACTTTAGAAAAACTAAATTATGCAAAAGGAAAAAGCTAGATCATAACATTATCCAGTAGGGCAACCAAAGAAGCCAAAATTATAATGTTTAAATGTTCTATTTCCTAAAATACTCCCATTTTGAAAGTCAGCATTTACTTGGGAGGGTATCTTCTCTTTTTCATTTAAGTGCTGTCTTTATTATCTCCTTCAAAATCGCAGTTAGGATTCATTTATACCCAGTCCTGGGGAAGCTTTCCCCCAATTGCTATTTTCCTATTTTGGCATTCTTCACAGCACTTCATTTCTTTTTCATTTTTTTCCCCCAATTGCTCTTTTCCTATTTTGGCATTCTTCACAGCACTTCATTTCTTTTTCTTTTTTTTGGGGGGGGGGGGGAGTATAAGGATCATTTTCATCCTAAACTCTTCCCCCCAAATAGACTTTTTTCAATCTATCAATGGTGTTATCTCTTCACATCCTTTATCCCAACTGATTCATTAAGCAAAAAATAATTTATGACAGAGACCAATCAAATGTGTGTGTGTGTGTGTGTGTGTATGTATGTATGTACCGTGTTTCCCTGAAAATAAGACCCTGTCTTATATTTTTTTTAACCCTGAAATAAGCGCTTGGCCTTATTGCCATGCACTCAAAAGCCCGATTGGGCTTATTATCAGGGGATGTCTTATTTTGGGGGAAACAGGGTATGTATGTATGTATGTGCACATATATATAAAAGAGCCGAGGTGGCGCAGTGGTTAGAGTGCAGCACTGCAGGCTACTTCAGCTGACTGCTAGCTGCAGTTCGGCGGATCAAATCTCACCGGCTCAAGGTTGACTCAGACTTCCATCCTTCCGAGGTGGGTAAAATGAGGACCCAGATTGTTGGGGGCAATATG
>QLTV01001684.1:5110504-5137815 GCA_003457575.1 Thermophis baileyi | reverse complement strand
CGCGGGGGGGGGGTGGGCGGCGGCAGGGGGGGTCGCGGCGGCGGGGGGGTCGCGGCATTAGAAAGGTTGAGAACCACTGTACTATGACAATTGAGTCCAGAATTTGGGTCATTAAAAGTCACTGAGATTGTTAAACCAGTCACCATGTGATATGACTCGATTTTACATTTTTACATAGTTGTAAATCAAGCCACTGCAGGCATTAAACAAATCCAGCATATTCAATGGGCATTTTCTACTATTTTCAGAATGCTTCAACCAATCATAAATGTGAGCTGGTTGCCAGGAGCCTGAAATGTAATCACGTGACTGCACAGGAGGGCTCGGTAGTCTTAACTTCAAGATGGTTCGGAAGTACTTTTAAGTGTATTGTAAGTTGAAATGGTCATTAAGCAACTGATCATAAGACAAGGATCATCTGTATATGATTCACTGATTATATGTGATCAAATTGTTATCAACTGTTAGCAGCCACATAGATTTTCCTCCATAGTGATCTGTCCCTAACCTGATCCTTCAGGTCTTCTTGTGGTGACTGACTAACTTCAAAAAGACCTAGCTTTTTGAAGTAAAATACTTTACACTTGATCATTTGTGTTTTGAGTAAGAACTCTGGGTAATTTGTTGAACAATCCATTTGATTATTTTCTTGGCTTTTCTATGGCATTCTCAGGAGTCTTCTCCAATACCAAACTTCAGAGGCATCAATACTATTTCTATCCTGTTTCTTCACAATCTAATACAGCAGTTCTCAACCTGTGGGTCACGACCCCTTTGGGGGTCAAATGACCTTTTCACAGGGGTCGCCGCGCGCGCTAGCCCGCCATCTTGGAAATGCTCCCAGTTCGGCCGTGCCTGCGGGTCGCCGGACAGCCGGTAGCCACGGAAGCGGGAGACTTCACCCACCCGCCTGGACACCGCCATTTGAGTTCTTTTACCCTCTGCGCATGCACAGAACGCTTTCTTCTTCATACAATGAAATTCTTTGGTATGTAGTTCAAAATTACACTCATGTTTTTTAAATAATTCTGCTCTTTGAAATGCCATATCAATTTATATTAAACCAGTACAGAGCAAATGTGAGATATGTCTGTATCATTAGTGCCTCTGTTCATTTCTTACTTCCAGCATATTCAGGCTGACTGATAGCCAATTCTTTTCAACAACAAAAAATCGAAGTACCACAATATTTGAGAACTGCTACATTTAATCTAAATTTCATTAAAGATAAACCCATCCACATAGGAAGGAGACAAATATGACTATCAATATCATAAAATAGGGTTTCAGGTACTTATAATTTAAATTTTAAAAGCATACAAAACATGAGGACATGTTTGCCTTGAATTAGCCTTCTTCCACCAATACAGCAGCTTGCATGGTCAGAAATCAGACACAATTATATTTGGCCCATTTATTCTATACAAAAATCACAGAAGTATATAAAAAAAGCTAAACTTACTTTTTTCCCTTCAGTTTAGCAATATGCCTAGTTAGTTTCCGAATTGTTAAAACTCTGATTTTCTTCACTTCTTTTCTCATCTTGACAACCTATCAATGAGAAGGGGAGGAAGAGATGTATTATCATCAATATACTTTACACTAAAATACTAGTTTACCACTTCCTAACTTACCAAAATTTTCATATAATGTTCTCATTGAAGTCAAAAAATTTCTCCAAAATTGTCAGACAATTAAGGAATACAGGTAGACCTTGGTTAACAATGATAACGGGGAGTGAAATTTTCATTACTAAGTGATGCAGTTGTAAAGCAATGCTACATGACTGAATCGCTTAAACAATGGCAATCCCAGCAGAATTTGGCATGGAAAAATGGGCCATTTTAAAAAAAATTACACATTACATTTCATAATTTTCTAATGGATATAATTGTTTCCAAAAATACTAGTTTCAGTAGTTAGATCTTGTCCATCCAACAAAAGTTACTATATATGTATATTACAAAGTTTCCCGAATCAATATTTAATACTTGATAATAGGTAAGCATGATAATATAATTCCAGATAGGAAAAACCAAAATCCTCCCGCATTAATTGGTAATTATATTTTCTATAAAGATATTCTTGGAATCAAAGGGTACCACATAAATTTTCTAAACAAAGGATATATTTTCTGAAAATATTTTCCATATATATAAATTTGAATTTCCTCAGAAAATAAATTAATCTCTTATTTTGAGAGCATTCATCTTTCCCAAAATTTTAATGAGTTTAATGACTCCCATCTATCAATATCTGAACAAATCTTTTTATTAATTGTTACTGAATTATATCCTTTGGTACACACACACCTATACATACGTAAATATGTAATAGATTCAGTACAAATACAAATTGATATTCCTTAAATGAATGGGTAACCCAATTTTTACCTATTGGTATCAATTTTGATTTGGACCAACTAAGAGAGTATCCTGCTAGTTTGCTAAATCATCTATCTTTTTCATCAAAACTAAGGGGTATTACTTTAATTTCTATCCTTGATAACCAAACTTTTGAAGGAGTTCCCCATATATAATGGATATAAGAAAATTTGAATTGTCATTAGCAAGGGAATGCATAGCTGATATCTGTTAAGTATACTTTTAGAAAAGAGAAGGTAAACTATTTTAATTTGAAGATGAATGAGTTTATTGAGCCAGCCACCTTGATCTGTCTTCCACAAAGACACAGGCCTCAATAGAAGTTCTATTCCTACATGACTAATTAGTAAATCTCTGAGTGACAAAAAGAATTAAATATATGGTTCCCATCTCCCCCCCCCAAAAAAAAAAGTGGGCAAGGAAGTCACTTTATAAAATCATGATCTGGAAACTATGAGCAAGCCAGTAAAGGCTCTATGCCAAACATCTGTGAAATGCCACTCCAAAAATAAGAATTCTTAGCCATGCTCACAGAGAAAATTCACAATTATACAATTGCAGCAATTGAAAAAGGCACTAAATTGAGAGGACTCCTATATTTCAGGTACCAGCCTGGAAATGTTGTATTTTAGGGGCATGAGTTGTATTCCTCATGCTGTTCAGTTTTCAAAAGGTGAATTAAATATAGGGCAATGGCACCTCAAGTAAAATTTGATTTTAAAGAGGAAATAAAATCTATAAAAATTCTTAAGAAGTTAACTGCCTGGTAGAAAGGTAGTTTACATCTTCAAAACCATAAGCCATAAATAAGAAATCTGTCCAAGATGACTATTTCACATTAACCAATACTTTCTTAATATAAACAGGAAGCACTCTTTTTTAAGAAATCCTCTTACAGAGTGCACATTTAAATAAATTATCCCTGCAATAGTAAATACTTGACTTTAAATATTATTCCTGATTATGTTTAAGGAAATAAGTTCAAACCCACATAACTTCAATAAATAATCATGTATAAAAAGGAAAAATATTTTATTTAGAAGCTTACTTGGCTTTTTTAGTTATGGATATGAAAACTGAGTTTATTTATAAAAAGTATCTACGGTAAATTAAATTTGGATTCTCATTACAAGTTTTTGGCCAGGCTTTAAAAGCTTTCCATCAAGAATTCCGGTCAGCAAGGTTCACCTCCTATCAAGTTTTCTATCATATTTTGCCCACTCTTCCGTGTTTCAAATCATGCATTAAAACAACCTGGTGTTTTAACTTTTTTTTAAGCTAGACTTAGCCAAATGTCTTCTGACATTGAATTTTGGCATGTAATCAACAGTTAAACAAGTACAGCTCTTATCCTCACAGAATGTCCATGGCATGAATAGCTGTACCAACTGAATTTCTGCCTAGCATGTAGCTCTTTAAAGACTCAAAGTCACCGTGAATAAAATTTCAAAAGCTTACATCTAGAGGAAAGAAGTACATCAACTATATTGCACAGACATTTTAGCTGATGTGAGTGAAAAGCTCACAAACTATAATAAGTAAAAGTAACAACAACCTGGCATATACAAAAACCTACAATTTAAAGAATAACAGCAGATCATTATGCACTAAAACATATATATTTAACTTCCTATCCAATATTTACTCCTTTCTAGAACACTATGTGGAGGAAGAGTATATTTTTAGTAACTAATTCAACCAAAAGCAAATTCTAACTGTTGATCACGAACATAAAAATGCCAACCTAGAGGAATCCAAAGGGCTATTTAGTCTCACACTCTCTTCCTGCTTTGATCAAGCAAGTCACTAAGGCAACAGCACCTTCTTGGTCATGTTCTATACCATCTAATATTCACAGACATTCTGTCTCTAATTACAAAGAGAAGAGAACAATCACCAGCATGTTGGATAGATTCAATTACAGTGACAAAGGATGCAAAACTAGAAGATCTGAAGGACCATGTTGGGGACAGACCACACACCTGTGTGGTTTGCAATAGTTTACATTGACTTGATGACACATAATCAATCAATTATAGGGCATAGCAGCAGTGGAATTGTCACTATGAATCACCTTTTACTCTATTTTTCAAATTCTATTTTCTAATTCAGTCTGGTGATTTCCACATATTACATGTAACCACTAAGTTTGTGATGTTACACTGCCACTACAACTTATATTTCAATTTCAAATTCCTCTTATAAAATTTTCTTACTCAGCCAAAAATACATTCTATAAAACTTAAAAATTCAGTTTCTTGAGAATCAAATATACTTTCCAGTTTCCACTTGCACACACACACTAGAACAACAAGTATTTAATAATTACACTCAGAGCACCCCTACTACATTTTTTAAAAGGGGCATTGGTCTTACCTGATACGCCTTTTCTCATGGTGATCGACGGGAGAGTCCAGGATGGGTAGCTCTAGCCTCTTAGCTCTATGACTGAGTTGAAATTCTGAGAACCGCCTCCCTGTTAACGGTCCCCAGTTCTGTAACGAAGGCGAAGCGAACCTTGTAGACCTTCTTGAAACTGCAGTGAAGCATGTAGTCTGCCTCCCAACCAACAAATCCGCACCCGGAATCAGGAGCAGATAGACCACTGGGCGGGCCTGGACTCTCCCATTGATCACCATGAGAAAGGGCGTATCAGGTAAGACCAACACCCCTTCTCCATAGTATCGACGGGAGAGTCCAGGATGGGACATACAAAAGCTTGGCTGTCTTATGGGCGGGTGCTGCTCTGGTCTTGAGTCCCCTTGTCCTCATGTACTCGCTGCAGGACACGCCTGCCGAAGGCTGCCTCAGCAGAAGCAAATGCGTCCAGTCTGTAGTGGCTAATGAACGGCAATGGGGATGTCCAAGACGCCGCCCGACAAATTTCCTCCACAGACACCTGCATGGCCCAGGCCGCTGTAGTGGCCGCACTCCTAGTAGAGTGTGCCGTGATCCCTTGGGGTACCGGGAGAGCCTGAAGCTCGTAGGCTCGGGCAATATACACCCGTAGCCAACGTCCCACAGTGGAAGGTGTGACCCTGTGGCCCAGAGTTGATGGCTGAAGGGAGACGAACAGGGATTCGGTCTTCCTGAAGGAAGCGGTTCTCATGATATAAACGCAGAGGGCCCTCCTAACATCCAGAGTATGCCAGGTCTGTTCCAAGGCGTGCTGAGGCTTGGACAAAAATCCGGCAAGATCAACTCCTGTGCCCGGTGAAACAAGGAATTAACCTTTGGAAGAAAGGCAGGGTCCAACCGCAGAACCACCCTGTTAGAATGGAAAACGTGAAGGTCCTTTCTCACTGATAATGCCGCCAACTCCGATATCCATCTGGCAGACAGCAACTAGGAAAGCCACCTTGCATGAGAGGAGACAGAGGCTGGCCTCTCTTAATGGATCAAATGGTGCCCTGGTAAGGGCCTGTAATACCCTGGTCAAATCCCAGGTGGGGTAACTGTGTACCACAGGGGGCTTTAAATTGGAGGGCCCCCGAAGGAAGGCTCGCACCCTAGGGTGATGAGCAAGGGATCCTAAGTCCCCCACCTGCAAAACTGAAGCTAAAGCAGCAACCTGGTGTCGTAAGGTGTTGGGGGATAGCCCCTTCTCCAAGCCCTCCTGTAAGAACTCATGTTCTGCCCCAGCTACAAACCACCAAGAATGAAACACACACAAAATCCAAACACACTGTTGGTTTACTACTGAAGGTCTACTAATTAACGTCTTAGTAGCCGTTTTAAATAAACATACATTTAAAGCAGTCTTTTTTCGAACACCGGCTGTTAATTTAACTTCATTAACAGCCAGCAAGAGTTCAAGAGATAATTGTCTCACTTCTGAAGAAACAAGCTTGCAGATAAGAGCAGTTCTTACGGTAGTTGGCAAAACTCCCAGAAATAAATGTGCAGGAAAAAGTCATGAGATAGAACAAAGGCCGAACAGATTTGACTGGATGCAAAACACAATAATTAATCACGAACGTTGTTTCCTGTAATGTGATTGCGTGTGGTCATGACTTAAATAGGCTAAGGGCGTGGCCAATTAGCCCAAAGCCTTACTCCCGAGGAGACCTCCTCCTGAGTAACCATTCTTGCCTCTTGGCAGCTCTGCGTGCCCGTGCATTCAGAATAGGCTCCTCCTCTTCTTCCTCGTCAGTGATGGGAGCCTCTGGAGGTTCTGAAGGCCCTGGCTGCATCTCTGCCTCTAGCACCGAGTCCACACCAACCTCCTCACTGTCCGACTCGGGTACCAGCTACACAGGCCGCCGGCACATCACCACCACAGCCTTTTCGCTGTCGGAGTCTGCAACCAGCTGCACGGATCGCCGGCGGGCCACAACATCTAGTATGTCCGCCACTGAGACCAAGGTGGGATCTATATGGGCCTTGGCACACCAGTCACTGAAAGTTTTCCATGTCGCGTTGTAAATGCACATGGTAGAAGGCCGCCTGGCCGCCTGTATCATCCGAATGACTCGGTTGGAGAACTTCTCCCGCTTCAGGAGCCTCCGCTCAACCGCCAAATGGTCAACTGGAGCCACCGAGGCTCCGAATGGATGACGGGACCCTGGCTGAGGGAGACTCTCTCCAGGGAAATCCTCCATGGTCTGGCGAGGGACAGGCCGACGAACCACGGCCATCTGGGCCAGTGGGGAGCAACCAACAGGACCTCCGCCCTCTCCGACACTACCTGCCTGATTACCCCTGGAATCAGGGGAAGGGGGGGAAGGCATACAAGAGCTCCTTGGGCCACGGGCATCATAGTGCGTTTACTCCTGCCGCCCCCGGAGCCGGGAATCTTGTGAAGAACCTGGGAAGGTGAGAATTCGACGGAGAGGCGAAGAGTTCCAGGATCAGGAGGCCGAACCGATCTGAAAGTTCTGCGAATAGACTGGGATGCAGGTGCCACTCCGACTGGTCGACAGTGGCCCTGCTCAACCAGTCCACCCTCACATTGGAAGCTCCCGCAATGTGCTTTGCCCTGATTGATAACAGATGAGTCTCTGCCCACCGGCACAAAGACTCTGCTTCCACCATGAGGGACTTCGACTGGGTCCCCCCCCTGCTTGTTGACGTGGGCTTTGGTGGCCACATTGTCCATGAGGAGGACATGTCGACCCGAAATCCCGTTGGAATGCCCTGAGGGCTAAGTGGGCCACCCTGAGCTCCAGCCAATTTATGTTGTGCTGGAGCTCCTGCTGAGTCCACTGTCCCTGGGCCACCTGGGAGCCGAAGTGAGCCCCCCATCTGAAGAGGCTGGCATCGGACGTGATCTTTAGTCTGTCCGGCTCCTTGGTACAACAGCCCCGCGTGATGGCTCAGGACCCCCACCAGTGGAAAGACGAAGCACCCCCAGCGGTACTCGAACCCTTGTCCTCGAGGTGTTGCGGCCCACCCTCTGGAAAGGAAGCAGGAGCCACTGGAGTGGCCTGGCGTGGAACTGTGCCCAAGGCACAATGTCTATACAAGAGATCATTTTCCCCAGGAGCTGGGACAGAGACGCCAAAGGTGCTACTCTGTCTGATTGAATCTGGCCTGTCAAGGTCCTGATACTGTCCTGCTGCTCCTGGGAAAGACAGACTTGTCCAGTAAGTGTGTCTATGAGTGCCCCTAAGTGCACCAGTCTCGTTGAGGGAACCAAGTGGCATTTGTTCAGGTTGACCGAGAACCCGTGATCCCGAAGGATCCGGATTGTCGTGTTTATGTCCCTTTCTGCTTGCAGAAGGGAGGACGCCTGGATTAGTAAATTGTCCAAATAGCATTGAATGCGGATGGGCAAGGTCCTGAGGTATGCAGCTAGCGCAGCCATGATCTTGGTGAATGTCTGAGGGGCCGACGCCAAGCCGAACGGATTTTTGGAACTTAGTCCTAATTTGGTACTCCTTCTCCTCAGAAGTTCTGGAGCTAAACCAGGAGCGTCTACAGAGCTGAGACTGAGTTGAAGAACTGGGGACCGTTAACAGGGAGGCGGTCCTCAGAATTTCAACTCAGTCATAGAGCGAAGAGGCTAGAGCTACCCATCCTGGACTCTCCAGTCGATACTATGGAGAATAAAAAGTGCCTAGGACATTCAACTCAATCTAATAACCTGCAAAAAAATTTAAGGCAAAATAAAAAGGACAGTGGAATGTTAAGAGGATATATTAAAAATATTTTAAAAATTGTGAAATTATAATATATATATATAAATTATATTTAAAAAAACTCTCTCTGAATCACATCCAAATTTTATACATTGTAAAACCTTGTATGGGGTGGCAAATATTGGAAAGAAATATTGCATTAGAATAAAATGTTATGCTTGGCTGCATTGGGGGCTTGTTTTTAAGTTGAACAGAGAAAAGACATCCAATTTAAGCTAACCCACAGCCAAAAATGTAAGATACTATTTGGAAAGTTTGACCAAATGGGGAAAAAGATCTTAATAAAGGTATAAATAGAGTAAGCCACCATGGAATAAAAATATTACAAGTGTTATCAAGTTATGCCATCTTTCCCAGATCAGAATTTTTGTCTTGAATACCCAGCTAAAATTCCCAAAATCTAAGAAAATTTCACAGTAATATTAATTTAATAGGTATATAATAACACTGAATGTTAGTGGGTCATGCTATAAAACAAAGTGACAGCCTTAAGTGCATGCGCGCCAGGGAGCTGCTCTTCCGGTTTCCGGCGCTCCCCCACGCGCGAAGACCAGCTGGCTGATGCGCCAGAACCCAGAAGAGCAACGGCCGACAGCTGGCGTGCCCCGAGAGATGGCTCTGCATGCCACTGGTGTTCGCCATCACTGGTCTAGGCCATAACTTTTCTTTGCCAAAGCAGAGCCAAGATTGAAAGTAAATGTCCCCCCATCCACCTCTTGGAGATCAGCAATGAAACTTATCTTGACCTGTATTCTTACCTGAAATTGAATTATCCCTACAGCACCAGCTTCATCCATCTGGTACACAGTAATACACATTCCACTTTAGTGTAAGTTTAAAATAGGCTTAATTGTAATTTTCAAAACAATTCAAAAATTTGTTCAAAAATAGGATCCCACTGTCCCCCAAATACAATCAAATATTTGCTTGTCAAACTCTTAAGTGAAAATGATTCTGGTCACCTAAGTATTAGGGTTAGGGACTGATAGTGGTACAGGACATATCTTTGAAATACCAAATTGAGGTTACACAATTGAATTGAAAACTCTTATTCCAATATACACAATTAGAATCTTCCAAATACGTATATAAATAAAGATGCCTTTTGAGTTGATTTTGACACCTAATGGTTACATTCTTCAGCCACAGTATGAAAGATGTTTGCAATTTCCTTCTTTCCTCTCTCTCCCCTCTGCCTGCCTTCCATCCCAATTTGTGTACATTGTGTTTTTTTTTATTCAAGTACCAACCTGGGCTTGATCCTGTTTAAATTTCAAAGACAAATGGCTGTTTCCATACACTGAACTAAATGCCCAGGCACTGGAAGAAAGTTAAGTGGGAAGATTACATGAATCCCAATAATATTGTTTACATTTAGGGAAAGATTTGGGGCTGAAATATAAAAATTTATTCTAATTAGAAAACCATGAATTAAGTGTATTTTGAATACTAAACTAATTAATAGTCCAGAGGCCAAAATTAAAGCAAATCAGAACAATCTTTTGGTGGCAAAGAGCCAAATGTAAAGGGAGAGGGAGGTTGTAGTAGAAGGAATAATTACACACAGGAGTTCAGGATTGGTTACACTGAATTAGAAGGATATCTGTGGTGACAGATCTGAATAATAATTACAGATCAACTGTGCCAGATGCCTTTTAAATTCATACTTCAGACACCTGTAGATAAATCAGTATAGAATAAGCATCATTTTCATCACAGCTATGCTAAAAACATTTTAAATATAGTCTACATCAAGTTCCCATGACCTAGCTTGCATATTTTGATTCTGCACCGGCCAAGTAAGAAGCCACATGTTTTATTTTTGTCAACTTCTAGCTAGCCTACGTGGCCCAGCCACACACATTTTATACAAACTGCTTAGAGTAGAAGAGTTGGAGAGGGATAATATTCTGCAACACACACTCATTTAACAATTTTAACATACAGCAAATATGCCTACTGTGCTTGCATTTTTAACTTTAAATTAATTTGCTTTTGTTGAAAGCAAATATGCCTGAAATGTTGATCACAATTTGACTTTAATGTTCCGATACTGATGATGTGGCAATCTGAACTTGAAGGAGAGCTGCTGGAAAGGTGCCTAGGACAAAATGCTGTTTGCCTGAATTCCATCTGAGATTCTGAGCTTGGAAATTTCATAATCTTTTAAAGAAAGATTGCTTACAACATTGACATTATTTTACAGACAATGAAAAAAAAAATAAACATGGTTCAGTTCATTACAGAAAATTCTTACTAATGAACTTACATTCATAATTATAAACTTATTACTGGTATTACCAAAGAATCAAAACAGGACTGAAACAACAGAACAGTTTCTTTCCAATATTTCACACTTTTAAGCTATGCATAAGAGCCAATGTAATGGTTAGGAGTGGAGACCCAAGTTCTAATTCCCACTTCAGCAGAGAAACTATCGGAATGACTTTGGGCCAATCATTCACTCTCTGCCCTAGATTGGGAAATTGAAAAACATTTGTCTACCAGCCTACATTACAACTTCATCCTGCAATGAATTGATTTGGGATGACGAGAACACAACTTTGTTTCTCTTAATCTTCCAAAAATTAGTCCTATTAGCTTCCGTGCCGTACTCTCTCAGTAATCAGAAAACTGCAAGCCACCATGTTCAAGATACTGTTCATGAAAAGTTTGATTTTTTTTAAGAGGGTGCCTGAAACCCTTCCCTTCCCTTCTCCCAATCTTTGATAATACTTTTTTTTTGGTTTAACATTTTATTGAGTTATAAGATAAAATAAGATACAAAATACAACAGTAAATAGGACAGGGTGGATTTGATTTAAATCAATTCGATTTAAATTATAATTTTTAAAGAGCAACTGTCATCTCTGTCCCACAGCGGCTCCTCCTCTGACCTGCTGTTGACTCACCAACAGTCCCAATATTGCAGAATATATAGCCTCATGCTACATAACTAAGCTCCATTTCATTCTGAATAAACTAAATTATTAATGTAGCTTAAATAGAAAACTATCTTTAGATAGATTTTTACTCCAAAAGCATTTTATTAAAATAAATTTGATAAAAATAAAAAAAATCCTATTTAAATAAAAAAAATCCTATTTAAATAAAAAAATCTGATTTTTTTTTTAAAAAATCATCGATTTTTATCCACCCTGAAATAGGAGAATGGTGGGGAGGAAGAGGGGGAAGAGAAGTGAGGAAGGGTAGGAAAAAAAGAAACAAACATTGACTTCCAACTCTCTGTTGCAGTAAAATAAGGCATTAACATCAAATCACAACTTTTTGTTTTTTCATAATAATGTAAACAAGCCTTTTCTATAAAGATCTATCAATCTAATCCAGTAAACCCAAAATCAAATTTTCATTCTTTTCCACTTCAAGCAGAAAGTTCAGAAATATACAGGTTTCTTAAAAAAGAATCAGTATAACCTCTGCAAGGCAAGTTGCAGCTCACTAACTTAAGTTGGGCAGCATACAAGTTAATTATTAATGTGTTATTTTAATATTAATCAATTAGGCTACCAGCTGTCCGGCGACCCGCAGGCACGGCCGAACCGGGACCTTTTCACTCCTGCAGTGACGGTGGCACCAAAATGGCGGGCTAACGCGCGCGGCGACCCCTGTGAAATGGTCGTTCGACCCCCAAAGGGGTCGCGACCCACAGGTTGAGAACCGCTGATCTAATCGGTAAAACCCAAAATCAAAGTTTCATTCTTTTCCACTTCAAGCACAAAGTTCAGAAGTGGTCTCCATGTGGAAACATAAATACTTATATTCTTTTCTTTAATCAAAATAGTCCATTTTGCCATTTCAGCCAATTCCTAATCTTTGATAATACTAAAGGAAGCATAATAATAATTAGGCAGAAGATCCACTGAATTCCAGGTCTCTTTGACCTTCCATTGCTTCCCAAAGACTGAGTGACTTAGATGGCTGTGTGAGCTGACTCTGGAGTATACAATGGCTCTGTACTGATTCCATTTAGCAAGTCTCCATTCACAGTTTATTCAGATAAGATGGAACATGCCAACCAATATTTAGGATTATTCCAAATATTCCAACATACTATGAGTATAGTCAGTAATGGGTTTCACTTACCTTTGCTACTGGTTCGGAGATGTGCGTGCATGCGCGCTGCTTCTGCGCATGCGCAGATCATCCGTGATGACGTTTGGGCGGGTGGGCAGAGCCTCCCGCCACCACCGCTACCAGTTCGCCCAAACCGGGGAGAACCGGTAGCAACCCACCACTGAGTATAGTTTACATTAACTTTATTGATAACACCACCTATTGATTTCCACAGGATTACCCTGCAATCTATTGAAGTGTCAAAGTTTGCTAATCCCATTAAAAACAGGGAAGAAGAGAAAGAAGGCTGTTTATTTATAAATCTATAATGTATAAATCCATTTGACTTTCAAATTCTAGAATGTATTTAAGAGCCGAGGTGGCGCAGTGGTTAGAGTGCAGTACTGCAGGCTACTTCAGCTGACTGCTAGCTGCAGTTCAGCAGTTCAGATCTCACCGGCTCAAGGTTGACTCAGCCTTCCATCCTTCCGAGGTGGGTAAAATGAGGACCCAGATTGTTGGGGGCAATATGCTGACTCTATGAACCGCTTAGAGAGGGCTGTAAAGCACTATAAAGCGGTATATAAGTCTAAGTGCTATTGCTATTAAGTTAACAATGAATGTAGACCTGTCCTTGGAAATGGTGAAAGAATAAAAAAAAAGGGGGGGGAGACTTTCAGAAAAAATAACTTGGTTGTGAGAAAGAAAAAAAATGTAAGGAAAGAAATTCAAAATAACCTTGAATCTGCTTGGTATAAGATGGGGCAGACAGAAAATGACTAACTTTGTTGCTTGTATCCTTACAATTTATATTGACTGGTTCCTACTATGATTTGATTGCTTATTTGTACCCGGACTATCATTAAGTGTTGTACCTTATGATTCTTGACGAACTTATCTTTTCTTTTATGTACACTGAGAGCATATGCACCAAGACAAATTCCTTGTGTGTCCAATCACACTTGGCCAATAAAAAATTCTATTCTAAAGATTCTAAAATCTTTCAAGATTCTGCTGTTCTAGCCCTACAACTATCCTGCCAGGCCTGTTTCTTGACCTTGCCTACCCTGACATAAATACAGGGAACAGAGTTATTAGGTAAGTAACATTCCAATTTTTAAAAAGTTTCTTCTGCCAGATTTAAAGCCAGGAAAAGACAAAACAACAAAACAGTAGCAATCAGCAAGAACTGAAAAGTAAATGCTGTGATAGCCATAAATTATGGATAATATCTACAGTTGTGAGGTTTTTGCTTTTAGTTTCTATTTACTTCAATTCTAAAAAGTATACACAAACCATGTAGACCAAAAATGAGCAACTTCCATATTATAAAGCCCTTTTTATAAAATCACTAAAATTGTAGGGACACAAAACAAACACAGTTATTTTCACTCCCTTATTGATTAGCAAAGTTGATTTCTCTTGTACATATGGTGTAGGCATAAAAACAGGAGCAGTAATAAGGAATAAGACAGCCTTACAAATAAATTTAACCACAGGGATACACAGATGCCTAGACTCAAACCAATGAGCTGAATGCCTTCATCCTGTTGGATAAAAGGAAGAATTATGAGTATTGGCTAGAGAACCTGTGTACTCAGGATTGTGGTTTTTTTTTAACTTTAAGTCATGTAAGAACCTTCAAACTGTCTCTTTGTAGTTGCAAATAACCTTAGGAGCTACAGCAGAACTGTAAAAATATACACCTCAAAATATTGGTCTTTGTTATAATTGTTTGCTCTATCTTTTTCTTCTGTAGATTTTGATTTACTCTTGGCAATAGGAAAATAGACTATGAAAATACAGTGACATCAGATGGATATAATTTAGACTTGTTTTTAAAAATATATTTACTTAACAAGTTATAGGAATAAGAGACTGCTTCTGAATAAAGATCCTGTGATTAGACGAGTAAGGAAGTGATGGTGTACCAAAGAGAGGAACAAGGAAATTAAATCTTATCAGGACTTGGAAATAACAAGAAGTAAAAACAAATAACATGAGCTATGAAGTTGCAGAATGCAGTTCATACTGAAGCTAGTGAGATAGGAATCAGGACTACTCAAAATGCAACATGCTGTTCTATAACCACTAAGTACACTCCAATCTTACGGCTGTGGAATGAAAAACAAAGAGTCTGTTAACCTCAATGAACTGTGAGGAAAAGCCTTGAGATTTAAACCCCAGAAATGGCCTATAGATATTTCTTGAGTTATAACCATTTATTGAGACCATTTGAAATTACAGTGGCATTGAGCAAAGGGACTTATCACTGGTCCCCAAAATCACAGCCATTGCAGTGCCCCCACCCTCGCATGATAAAAATTCTGGTGCTTGGCAGACTGCCCACACTTTTGACTGCAGGGGAACTTTAAATCTGACCCATCCACCTATCTCCCCCCCCTTCAATCTATGCCCTTTTGGCCTCTGCAGTCTGTGGGAACTGTTGTTCTAGTTGACCTTTTCCATTTTGTTGCTCCCACTGCTGAACAAGGCCTTTGCAAGGCAGCTGCTGGCTGCACAAAACTTTCTTCCCAAGGTTGCACATGGCGATTTCCTCAAGAGACCTGAGGAAGATGGCCTCACATGGCCAACAACTGGCTTATATTTTATACTTATATTTAATACCAGCTCAGGCATGTCTCATCAGCAGTGGGATGAAGGTCCACTGGGAGAAATGCTGGACAGCAGGGGCCCGGGGTGCAGGGTGGTGATGATTGATTGGGACTGGGCTAGGGCAGCTCAGGCTTCCCAGGTTTTGCATCACACTGCTGTGGCTGTGGTTTCACACTATGGCTCAGGGGCTTCTTGCAACACCAGAATCACAAAACATCAAGAAGCCTGAGCCATAGAATGGCAAGCAACCCTATAGCCGCAGTTTTGGGGCTGCTTTCTATCCCAGAAGGCAAGATACGGTGCAGCCAAAAGAGCAGAAATGGGGGGCATAGGTCTGGGGAGGGGGAGTTTGAGGTAATCCTTTACCTTACTGAGGCTGAAGGTTGAAATGGCTTGGCTTGGCTTGAGGTGGGTTCAACAACCGGTGGAATTCAGTGAACACTGGTAACAGGGAGTGTGGCTAGAAACTGATTTACTAAATCAATTTTCAAAAGTTGTCATTCTAAAAATTTTCGCATGTGACCAGGGCTTCTGAAGACTTTTGGTATAACTCTCAAAGATCTCTAGAAATTACAACAAATTAATTTTTAACATGACAGAAAGAAAAAAAACTGAAATAGAGTGTTTAAGAGTAATCATTATGAATTACATAGAATCTTCTCTATAAATGAAATCAAATCGAGTTTGTCATCGTAGTAATACTCACTACACCTTTTTGGAAAAGGGTTTCCTACATGCAATTCTAAATCAAACCCAACCTTTGGTCCACAGAATGTTATATACTTTGATATAGAGTTTAGACCAACTGAACAATATATACCAACTTACAATTCTGATAAAATTATAGAAAAACATCCATAAAAGAAACAAAGCTGAAGTATTTATTCCGTTCCTAATAATTTCTCAAAACTATATTTAAGATATTTAACTATATCTCTGTCATTTACAAGAAAGAAGAATGAAGTTATTTTATTTCAAAGAAACCTATAAACCCAATGGAATCAAATATATACTTATATATGTATAAAAAGCCACATATTAAAACAGGCTCCATAATTTTGCTGAGAAAACTGTACAAATTGATACATTTATATTAATCACTTAGAAAATTAAACTTATTTGTAAGAAATCTTATACAAGTACTAACAGACAAGGAGAAATCCATTACTTATTTTGTGCTGCCACCTAGCAATGTTTTCAAGAAACATTTGCACGAGTTCATATAGGCAATGCTTCTTAAAATGCGTCCATTTGTATCCACTTGCTTCAATCTTACATATGTAAATTCAAAAGGATACCTTATTTAAGTAAAAAAAAATCTTCAGGGATCTATTAATTTTATTTATTTATTTATGGTATAAAATTTCTGAATATGCTATCAATCCCAGATGGAAGATCACTATTGTCACTTGCATCACTGTCCACAAATTATTTATTTATTTATTATTTATTATTTGTATTTCTATGCCGCCCAACTCCCAAGGGACTCTAACTTTATTTTAACTTTAAAACTGAAGCAAGAACACCTCCAGAATAACCCTTTATTTAAAGTTTATAGTGTAATTTTAAAAAAATCATTAAATTCAATATAGAAAATAGGAATTGCAGCCAGGTTTGAGTGGCTATTCTTAATTGCAAATAATTCAAAGCTCATTGTTATTGCTTTTATTTTGCAGCCAAAGAATTTTCCCAAGTTCCAACTTTATGGTAAAATAAAGAGATAGAATGAGGAATTGTTAAGGCGTGAAAGACCAGATCCACACAAGTTTCAATTATTAAGTAATTTATTGCTAAAAGCCTATGGAATCTTCTCAACTCATGGTGGGCACCTGCTTAGACTTAGATAAGGGTCAACCGCACTCAAGGAGGGTTAGACTTCCACTGTATGCACAATTATTAGGCAAGTTGTATTTTGGAGGATTAATTTTATTATTGAACAACTACAGTGCTCTCAGTCAATCCAAAATGTTAATAAACCTCAAACCTGAATATTTAAGAAAGTAAAAGTGAGGTTTTAGCTTTCTTAGGAGAATGTGTGCACAATTATTGGGCAACTATTAGTGTGCAGAATTATTATGCAACTAAATGAAAAATGAAAATTTGCCCATCTCACTCATTTATTTGCATGTTAAAATGAGAATAATAAACAAACAACTCAAAATGTGCAAATAAACATTTCTGACATTAAAAAAATAATAATCTGTGACCAATATAGCCACCCTTTTCAATAACAGTCATAAACCTTCCATTCATGGAGCCTGTCAGTTTCTTGATCTGTTGATGATCAACTTTTTCTGCAGCAGCAACCACAGCCTTCCAGACACTGTTCAGAGTGGTGTATTGTTTTCCTTCACCGTAAATCTCCCATTTAAGAAGGGCCCACAAGTTCTCAATAGGGTATAGGTCAGGTGAGGAAGGGGGCCATGTCATTATTCTTTCATCTTTAAGGCCTTTACTGCAGGGGTGGGATTGAAAAAATTTAGCAACCGGTTCTCTGCCCGGTTGCTGGGTGGGCATGGCCATGGGGGTGTGGCCTACTCGGCCTCCTGCACCACGGCAGGGGGGGCGTTTTCGCCCTCCCCAGGCTCCGGAGGCTTTCCTCGAGCCTCTGGGAGGGCAAAAACCGCCTCCCCTGGGTTCCAGAGACCCTCCGGGCCCGTTTCCGGACTTCCAGTAGGCTTGTTTTTCGCCCTCCCCAGGCTCCGGAGGCTTTCCTTGAGCATCCGGGATGGCTAAAACAGCCTCCCCCGGGCTCTGGAGGCCCTCTGGAGGCCGGAAATGGGCTCATTTCCGGACTTCCAGTAGGCCCATTTTTCGCCCTCCCCAGGCTCTGGAGGTTTTCCTTGAGCCTCCGGGGCGGCGAAAACAGCCTCCCCCGGGCTCTGGAGGCCCTCTGGAGGCCCTCTGGAGGCTGGAAATGGGCCCGTTTCCGGACTTCCAGTAGGCCCGTTTTTCGCCCTCCCAGAACCTCAGCGCGGGCCCTGCACTTACCTCGCATCCAAAATGGGCCGCGTGGAGACTCCTGGGAGGGGCGGGGTGGGCGGGGTCAGCCAGTCCTTGCAACTACCGGTTCGGCGAACCAGATGTAAAATTAACATCCGGTTCGTCCAAACCGGCTGAATCTCACCCCTGCTTTACTGGCTAGCCATGCAGTGGAGTACTTGGATGCATTCGATGGAGCACTGTCCTGCATAAAAATCATGGTTTTCTTAAAAGATGCAGACCTTTTCCTGTACCACTGCTTGAAGAAAGTGTCTTCTAAAAACTGGAAGTAGAGTTGGGAGTTGATTTTGAGTCTATCTTCAACCCGAAAAGGTCCAACTAGCTCATTTTTCATAATACCAGCCCATACCAGTATCCCACCTCCACCTTGCTGGCATCTGAGTTGAAGTGAAACTCTGTGCCCGTTTACTGATCCAGCCACGGGCCCATCCAACTAGTTGGTCAAGAGTCACTCTCATCTCATCAGTCCATAAAACCTTTGAAAAATCTGTCTTCAGATATTTCTTGGCCCAGTCTTGCCATTTCAATTTATATGTCTTGTTCAGTGGTGGTTGGGTTTCAGCCTTCCTTACATTGGCCATGTCTCTGAGCACTGAACACCTTGTACTTCTGGGCACTCCAAGTAAGTTGCAATTCTGGAATATGACAGCACTGGAGGATAATGGGTTCCTGGTAGCTTCACGTTTGATTCTTCTCAAATCTTTGGCAGTTAATGTGCGTCTTTTTTTCTCAACATGTTTTTTACAACCCTGTTGACTATTTGCAACAAAACGTTTGATGGTTCTGTGATCACACCCCAATATCTTAGCAATTTCAAGAGTGCTGCATCCCTCTGAAAGACTTTTTATAATTTTTGACCTTTCAGAGTCAGTGAAATCTCTTTTTTGTCCCATTTTTCCTGAGGAAAAGAAACTGCCTAATAATTATGCACACCTTGATATAGGGTGTAGATCTCGGTAGGCCACACCCTCTCTATTTGCAACAAAACGTTTGATGGTTCTGTGATCACACCCCAATATCTTAGAAATTTCAAGGGTGCTACATCCCCCTGAACGACTTTTTACAATTTTTGACTTTTCAGAGTCAGTTAAATCTCTTTTTTGGCCTATTCTGTCTGAGGAAAAGAAGCTGCCAAATAATTATGCACACCTTGATATAGGTTGTTGATCTCCTTTGGCCAAACCCTTCCTCATTACACAAATACACATCACCTGATATGCTTATGTACACTAAGCAATCAACTTTATATAGCTTGGAGGTGGAAAATATGCAAAAAAATGATATGGTTAAAATACTCACTTGCCTAATAATTGTGCACAGAGTGCAGTTCTCTTCCAGCTACACAGGGATTCTAGGCTGAGCCCCCCTTTCACTCAGGCCCGATTCTCCCTCCTCCTACAGGAATCAATGTCTGCTGAATGAAAATGTATCAATACAAAAGTGAATGACCAATACAAAATTAGTATAGCCAGGTGGTCTGTGCATTTAATGTGAATGAACCAACTGGAAAACAAATAAAGGCTTCCCTTGCCTTATGTGAATTGACTTTATGAGAATTATTTTCTTTTTCATATGAGAATAATAATTTTCATTTTCATTTTGGATACAAAATTCACTATATGAAAAAAATACCACCTACCTCTTATGCTATATGTCAGTGATGGCGATCCTGTGGCACGCGTGCCGGAAGTGGCACGTAGAGCGATTTCTCCCGGCACGCTGAGCCGTCGCCCGTTGCTCTTCCGGGTTCCGGTGCGCCGGCCAGCTGGTTTTCATGCGCACGGGCGTGCCGGAAACCGAAAGAGCAGCTGCCCATTGCGCATGCAGGCTCCAGGAAGATGATCTTCCTGTTTCCAGAGTGCGCATGCGCATGGGCCAGCTGGTCTGGTTTGGGGATCCCGGCGGTCGCTTCCTCAAGGAGCAGAGCAAGGTAAGCCGGGGCTTCCCTCCCTCCCTGATCAAGCGGGCTTCTTCCGTGGGCCAGGCAGTCCGGAGAACCAGTGGACCAGCAGCCGGTGAGGGCGGGGTAGGGGTGGTGGGCTGCCTGCGCAGATGACCCCATGGCCTGGGCTCCTCCCCGCTGGGAGCCGCTTTTTGCTGGCTGGCAGAAGCACTCTCGGCCCCACCTCGAGTGGAGACTCTTGGCTCGCTCCACCAGCTGTGCGGGTCCCCAGGGCTGTGGCCATCATCGCGTCCCTGTGGCAATCGTTTCCCTCCCTCCCCGCCAGAGGCTTTTTTTTTCTTTCCAGACCAGCTCCAAGCAAGCAGTGCACAAACTTCAGCAGCTCTTGCTCTGCCGCCTGCACCGCTTGCTTGGAGCTGGTCTGGAAAGGAAAAAACACAGCCAAATTAGGCGGGACTTGCCCCACCCAGGTCCCTCCAAACGGGTCTCCCTACGGTAGCCTCCCCGTTGAACTATGCTACCCGACGGTGATCCCCACCCCAAACGGAGCTTGCTCTTCCGAGTGCCCGCTTTTTCCTGCAGCGAACGAGCACGAAAAGCGCTTCCCACTTCTCCTCTACCTGCATGCTGTTACTGGCTCTGCACCCCCTCAATACCAACAAGACGCCGCTACCCGAGGCCACGCTGCCGCGGGGGTGGGGCGGCAGGCATGGCTGGCTGGCTGGACACAGCCGCCGCCGTTGCAATGCCGCGCTGCCCAGGATCCACCCAGGTAGTGGCTGGATCCACCCAGGTAGAGCCGGTAACAGCATGCAGGTAGAGGAGAAGCGGGAAGTGCTTTTCGTGCTCCCCCAGCTTGTTCGCTGCTGGAAAAAGCGGGCGCTCGGAAGAGCAAGCTCCATTTGGGTGGGGATCACTGTCGGGTAGCGTAGTTCAACAGGGAAGCTCCCGTAGGGAGACCTGTTTGGAGGGACCTGGGTGGGGCGAGTCCCGCCTAATTCAAATCTCTGGGGCTGCCAGCTTGCAGCCGGGATTCTGGAGGAGAATCCTCCAGTTACAGCATGCAGGTAGAGGAGAAGCGGGAAGTGCTTTTCGCGCCCCCCCAGCTCGTTTGCTGCAGGAAAAAGCGGGCGCTCGGAAGAGCAAGCTCCGTTTGGGTGGGGATCACCGTTGGGTCACATAGTTCAATGGGGAGGCTACCGTAGGGAGACCTATTTGGAGGCACCTGGATGGGGCAAGTCCCACCTGATTCAACCCCCTGGGGCTGGCAGCTTGCGGCCGGGATTCTGGAGGAGATTCTGGGTGGATCCTGCCGCGCTGCCCAGGATCCACCCAGGTAGTGGCTGGATCCACCCAGGTAGAGCCGGTAACAGCATGCAGGTAGAGGAGAAGGGGGAAGCGCTTTGCGCCCCCTCCAGCTCGTTTGCTGCAGGAAAAAGCGGGCGCTCGGAAGAGCAAACTCCGTTTGGGTGGGGATCACCGTTGGGTCACATAGTTCAACGGGGAGGCTACCGTAGGGAGACCTATTTGGAGGCACCTGGATGGGGCGAGTCCCACCTAATTCGGCTGTGTTTTTGCCTTTCCAGTCCAGCAGCGAACGAGCTGGGGTTACGAAAAGCGCTTCCCACTTCTCCTCTACCTGCATGCTGTAACTGGAGGATTCTCCTCCAAAATCCCGGCTGCAAGCTGGAGCCCCAGGGGAACAGCAAGGGCACAGTTGCTTGTTTTTGGTGGCTGGCGAGGGGAGTGGGAGGCGGTGGGAGAACCGGTGCGCGGCCCCAGGGGAGCAGCAGGGGCAGAGCTGCTTGTTTTTGGTGGGTCGAGGGGAGTGGGAGGTGGTTCTCCTCCAGAATCCCGGCCGCAAGCGTGAGGGTGAAAACCGCTGCGTAGCCCCAGGGGAGCAGCAGGGGCAGAGCTGCTTGTTTTTGGTGGTGGGCAAGGGGAGGGGATGGCCTCCCACTTGCGGCCAGGATTCTGGAGGAGAACCACCTCCCCCTCCCCTTGCCAGCCACCAAAAACAAGCAGCTCTTGGCGGGACTCGCCTCATCCAGGTGCCTCCAAATAGGTCTCCCTATGGTAGCCTCCGTGCTGAACTACGCGACCCGACAGTGATCCCCACCCAAACGGAGCTTGGTCTTCTGAGCGCCCTCTTTTTCCTGCAGCGAACAAGCTGGGGGGGGGGGCAAAAGCACTTCCCGCTTCTCCTCTACCTGCATGCTGTTACCGGCTCTACCTGGGTGGATCCAGCCGCTACCTGGGTGGATCCTGGGCAGCACGGCATTGCAACGGTGGCGTCGGCTGTGTCCAGCCAGCCAGCCAGGCCTGCCGCCCCACCCCCGTGGCAGGGTGGCCTCGGGTAGTGGCGTCTTGTTGGTATTGAGGAGGTGCAGAGCCAGTAACAGCATGCAGGTAGAGGAGAGTAGGAAGCGCTTTTCGCGCTCGTTCGCTGCAGGAAAAAGCGGGCGCTCGGAAGAGCAAGCTCTGTTTGGGTGGGGATCACTGTCTGGTAGCGTAGTTCAACAGGGAGGCTACCGTAGGGAGACCCGTTTGGAGGGACCTGGGTGGGGCGAGTCCCACCTAATTCAACCCCCTGGGGCTGCCAGCTTGCGGCTGGGATTCTGGAGGAGAATCCTCCAGTTACAGCATGCAGGTAGAGGAGAAGCGGGAAGCACTTTTCACGCCCCCCCCCAGCTCATTCGCTGCGGGAAAAAGAGGGCGCTCGGAAGAGCTCAGTGGACGATCACTGTCGGGTCGCGTAGTTCAGCGCGGAGGCTACCGTAGGGAGACCTGTTTGGAGGCACCCGGATGGGGCAAGTCCCGCCTAATTCGGCTGCGTTTTTTCCTTTCCAGACCAGCTCCAAGCAAGAGGTGCAGGCAGCAGTGCAAGAGCTGCTGAAGTTTGTGCACCGCTTGCTTGGAGCTGGTCTGAAAAGGAAAAAAGGGGCAGAGCTGCTTGTTTTCGGTGGCGGGCAAGCGGAGGGGGCAGCCTCCCACTTGCAGTCAGGATTCTGGAGGAGAACCACCTCCAACCCCCCCTCGCCAGCCACCGAGAACAAGCAGCGCTGCCGCAGGAGCTGAGTCTGCGCCGAAGGAGCATCCGGCGCCAGGGTAAGAGACCCACCGGCCTGAAGGGAGGCTTGCCAGGCCCAAAAACGGGCAACGTGTGTGTGTGTGTGTGCGACGCACTTGTGCGGGGGGGTCACACACACATGCGACGGGGGAGCGTGGGGATTGCGCGTGCATTCGCGTGGGGATCGTTAAGGGGGTCACGTGCGCATGTGCGTGGGGGCACGACGCATGGGCGGCATTGCATTATGGGTGTGTGCACGCACGTGCGCTAACCCCCCCATGTTCCCCCTTTTGGCACGCGACGGCGAAAAGGTTCACCATCACTGCTATATGTGCTAGCCTAGTAAATCTTCACCAAAGTTCTAGAAACTTGACCTTTGAGACTGATGTTCATGAGACTGCTGTTCTAACCATTATAGATGCTATGAAATTCAAAGAATGTCTTGAGTTTAGAACTGCTCTGTTTTAACTTTGAGATGCTTCCAGCAATAGCACTTAGACTTATATACCACTTCACAGTGCTTTACAGCCCTCTCTTAAGTGGTTTACAGAGTCAGCAGGCTGAGTCAACTTTGAGCCTGGTGAGATTCGAACTGCCAAATTGCAGGCAGCCGGCAGGCAGCAGAAGTAGCCTGCAGTACTACATTCTAGCCATTGCAGAACCACGGCTCTCTTCTAGAATGTATTACACTCTTCTAGAATGCATTAAACAGACCATTTCACATATAAAGGATCAGTTTTACAATGGAAGCATAATTTTCTGCAAGATTTTACTAGGTTGAAGGCCACATTTTACCACGAAATTCCTTGGATGATTTGGGAACAGTCTCTGTAAGCTCCTCCTATTTCTCAGTGTTGTCGCTAGAGAAGGGTAAAATAAGGAGAAACTCCTCCCCCCCCTGCAAATCATCTTTTTCAGAAAAAAAAGACAGGCATCAACGCAAAATGTTAAACAAAATACCTGTTATGTTATCTGCAGTCTAATAAAGTGGACTCCAAGAAACTCATATGTGAACCAATTCTCTGAAAAGTATCATAGAAATGTAAAATGTGTATCATTGCCCACATGTGGCCACCTGCACAGTACAGTGATTATTTACTGTACTTTAGTACTGGTTACACCAGTAATCTTCAGATTTCCCCCCCCACCTTTCATTATTCTTCAATTGAGCATTCTGGGGCTGATGCTGCTAGTGCATTCATCAAAAGCAAGGCCAGAATCCAGTTCCAGCCATTAAAGGCTAATTATTACACAGTGACCAGCAGGAGTCAGCATCCTCACTAACCCAAAAGTGCTTTTTCAAGAGGCAACTCGACTTTCTGGTTTCCAAGCGAAATGTCTTCGAAGAAAAACCAGAAATATTTATATATTTATTATATTTGTATGCCGCCCAACTCCCAAAGGACTCTCAACTCCCAAAGCCCAGTTGCCTCTTGAAAAAAAATGCACCTTTGGGACAACCATGACCTGGATGACTGAGAATCTCCATAGACATCCTCACTGACCCTATCTAAAAACGCTTGGAAGGGGTAAACTTAGGATCTTCCGCATCCCTTTTCATCCACTGCTACCCTCTAAGAACCAGCTCTCCTCTCCGACCCTTTCCACCCTTCTGGGACTTCTCCTCCACCACCCCAAGCCAGCGTGTCCATTATTCTTAGACGGAAGACCTGTGCCATAGTTGAAGGGCATACAATGGAGAGACGTCACCCACCGCCTAACGACCCACCGAGAAGCACACGCCTTTACCCTCTTCTCCCCTTTCCGCCCACGTTTCGTATCCGAAGTTTCCTTCCTTGCCAACTCGAAGGGCCACGTTAACCCCGGAGGCTACCTCCCAGCAATGTGGCAACGGTCCCAGTCAGACGCTCACCTCATTGTTGAGGTTCAAAACCTGCGCCATGATAGCCGCTCCAGGGTCTTCACCTGCAAGAACGCACCGGGCTCCCACAGGGGCGGCTTCTTATCTCTGCACGCTTCCTCCCAGCACTGCAAACGAAACGGCGCGCCTGCGCCGTTTTCACCCGCTCGGCTTCCGGGCGACGCTCTAGCTTTATCTTTATGGTTACAAAGAAAGTAACGTGCCTCTAGTATGAGGATTAGCCCAGTGCGTTGTACAGAAGGCGCGTTTGAAATAATTTTTATATGAAAAATCATAATTTAAGGGAGGTATTGGAACCAAACTATGATCAGTTGAACTACGATTTACTTAGGTATCGGAGATAGCAGCATCCTATCCCATGTTAGTGTGTTATGGGAATGCAGTTTGAGTTATACCCTACACTGGTTTTATCAGGTTAAGTGAACGCAACGTTGCCCACTTACGGTACAGTCGAACCTCTACAAGCGGTTCGACCTTGAGTTCTTTTGGGCTTATTCTAGGCAAGATGAAGTAAGTGGATTAGACTCAGCAAGATACTCTGAGAAATAAAAATACTTTTTCTTAACAAAAAACGAAAAGCCAAAGTTACTGTGGTTTTGTTTCTGATCCTAATATGCAAAAGTTTGGGCTGCTTTTCTCCCTATTTAAAAATCATTCAGAATATGGAATTTATGACCTTGGCAGTCACAAAAACCTAACTTTTTGCTTTGCCTATCAAAATAATTAATCATTCTCTGAGGGGGAACTATTCCAACTGGGATTGGGTTGACAAAGAGTTTTTGCCCAGTTTTTAAATGAAATCAATTGTATGCCCCCCTGTTATAGTGTGTTTTTGACCTGCATATGAAAGCTGGAAATTCAGCATTTATTCTATATGCTCACTTTATCATTGTTCATTTCACTAATACTCCTTTTCTTACTTAGTTTGTTTTTTTTTTAAACCGAACCAACCATATGTTACTGATGCAAGAATATAATGGAAATAGAATATTCTTTGGACACACAAGGAATTTGTCTCTGGTGCAGAAGCTCTCAAATGTACATATACAAACAACAATGATATAATCATAAGATACCAATAGGAGAAGATATAGGAAAGATGAGAAAGATAACTATCAACCTATTTTTTTTATTTTATATTTTAATTTTTGTAATTTAAAAAAAGAATGTTGGTCTTGCTTTGTCATTAAAATCAGGGAGAGAAAACTAATAGTAACGGGAGATAAAAGAAATTTACTAAAAGGAATTTTAGAAGTGTATGATAGGCATGGAGTTTTTAAGAAAATGTAAAATAACTAGCTATATTGCTGTAGTATAAAATCCTTTAAAATAAAAGGGGTAAAGAAAGGCTTAATTTTATGTAAAGTTAATTTGTCATATTTATCTTACCTAAAGGTCCTTAAAATAGAGTACAAATTGTTATGTTTTTAAGCCAAATAGCAGATGTGTCTAAAACATATTATTAACAAAGATCTAATTCAGGCATTTTAAGTGGAATTTAATGGTATTTTTGACTCAAATTGTTCTATTTGTTTTCACTCACATTATTTTAGCTATTATACAGGTCTTATCCATGACCACAATCAGGTAACAATATACTGGTAGTTCTTTTCTTAGGTTAATTTTAGTTTTCGTGTCAGTGCTAAAACTGAACTTCAATTAATTACAGTAGAAGAGAGATTTGACCCCACAAGATATGAATTGCATTAAGTTTGCTCATTCTGTATTTTTGAAAGTAATGCACTAAGTTACTTTCTGAAACGTTACATTCTGAATCTTTTTCCATTTTGTGTATTGGTAATATAGTGCTAGCAACATATTGTACTTTATCAACTGTAGTCTTTATTTGGTCTCTAGAAATGCTGCAATTCTCTCTCTTCGTTTGCATGCAATGCCTTTTCTGTACTATATTATAGATTACAGATTACAGATTACAGATTAATAGAGTTGGAAAGGACCTTGTAGGTCATCTAGTCCAACCCCCCGCTCAAGCAGGAGTCCCTATACCATTTCAGACAAATGGCAGTCCAATCTCCTCTTGAAAGTCTCAAGTGTTAGAGCTCTCACAACCTCCGTAGGCAAGTTGTTCCACTGGTTGATTGCTCTCACTGTCAGAAAGTTTCTCCTTATTTCCAGGTTGAATCTCTACTTGGTCAGTTTCCATCCATTATTTCTGGTCTGGCCTTCGGGTGCTGTGGAAAATAGCTTGACCCCCGCCTCTCTGTGGCAGCCCCGCCAA
>QLTV01001684.1:5081183-5095722 GCA_003457575.1 Thermophis baileyi | reverse complement strand
GATAGATAGATAGATAGATAGATAGATAGATAGATAGATAGATAGATAGATAGATAGATAGATAGATAGATAGATAGATAGATAGATAGATAGATAGATTTCAGTTGAATAGTTTTTCCAGTTTCATAAAGTTCCTGAAAATTTTTTTAGTTTCAGGATATGGATCCCAAATGTAGTTTAGAGGCAGTCAATTCCAAAACGTAACTGCTAGATGAGAAAAGGCTGTAAAATGTGAGGTGTCTATTCTGATACAAGGTAAAACTGACTTGGATTGCAGGATCAAGATGAGCATTCAGGAACATGAATTTAATTAACTTTTTAAAATAACTGAGTGCCTGTTCAAATAACCTGGAAAATGAGCCTATCAGTTTGAAATTGCAATACTCCTTAAGTTCAAGTAAGTGTAAGGTGGAAAGAAGAAAATTCTGGACTCTAACTGGAGTACAAGTAGTCCTCGACTTGCAAAAGTTCATTTAGTGAACGTTCAAAGTTACAACATTACTGGAAAAAAGTGACTAATGACCATTTTTCACACTTATGACTATTGCAGCATCTCCATGGTCATGTGATCAAAATTCAGATGGTTGGCAACCGTCTCACATTTATGACAGTGTCCTGGGATCATGTGATCACTTTTTGTGACCTCCTGACAAGCCAAGTCAATGGATAAACCAGATACACTTAACAACCATGTTCTAAACAACTGCAATGATTCACTTAACAAAGTGGCAAGAAAGGTTGTAAAATGAGGCAAAAAAAAGCCAAAAACAAGATGGCGACGCATGCGCAGAGCCGGAAACTCAGCTTCTGCGCATGCGCAGAAGAAAAACAAAACTGGAAAAAAAAATAAATTAAAAAAAAGCCAAAAACAAGACGGCGACGCATGCGCAGTGCCAGAAACTCAGCTTCTGCGCATGCGCAGAAAAAAACAACTGGAAAAAAATTCCAAAAAAAAAATTCCAAAAATTTTTTTCCAAAAAAAAGATGGCGCCCTCGGACTGGCACTGACAGAACTGGTTCCGTGACATCACTGTGATGTCACCAGCGGGTCGCTACCGGTTCAGGCGAACTGGTGCGAACTGGGAGGAACCCACCTCTGATACATACATACCTATCTTCATCCAAATTTAGCTGCAAAATTTATGCTGCCAGGGAAACTATGGAAGTTGAAATCCACACATCTTAAAGTTGCGAAGGATGAAAAACACTGTTATAGAAGAATGGAAAAAGACTGAGACATTACGATAGGTAGAGGCAGCTGGTAATCATGGCACCTATGCTTTTGACGTTTTTGACTTTGGAGGTATTCAGTGTCATCAATTTTTTTCTCTGAATACAAATAGAGTTTGTTGTTAATAGATGCTCCAGGCAAAGTATGTAATATAGCTTTGATGGTGACAATTACTCAAATAGCTGGCTTCTGGGATATGAGGTATTATTTCAGCTTTCTTACATCTCTCTCTGTTTCTCTTTTTTAATTTCAGAAGTCCTGCAATCTTTTTCTGCTTCCCTTATCCTTTGTGACCTCTCAGCAGTCTTGCCAATTGAAAACGAAATGGACATATTATTCTTTTGAAATACTGAAAATTTTTCTTATATGGCAGTAATCAGTCTGCATGGTTTTCTTCTCAAATGCGACATTTTAAAAAGGCATCTTTAAACATGAGAATTTAGGAGAACCTCAGGGCATCCACTCTGAATATTGGCAGTAATAGCCTGACTGTAAAGATTATTGTAAAAATTAATCTATAATTTATTTATTAATAAGATTTACAGCCTATTGCAATCATAAATACACACTTGCAGCTCACAAACCGGAGGAATAACATAATAAATAAGAAGAATAATGCAATACTTAACATTAGAACTATACCTGGTGTCAACACCCAAACACCCTTTAGAACAGCTTTTCTGTTGCTTTTGAAAGCATTATGGTACAGCATTTTCTTTTGGTTTTCACACACACAGTCACAAACACACACAGAAACATCCTTCTGGAAACAGGGACAATTACATGTTTCTTCCTCATGACCAAAATTGTCAGTAACATTGTGGACTGAAAAAAGCATCAACTCAAGTATCTTCAGCATTATTAATTAATGATTAGTCTGCAGCATGTTCCTTAACTGATGGAAACAACCTTGTCTGAATTAGGATTAAGGCCTGGATAGTCTTATGGAATGAGCATCTAATTGGAGATGGTTTGCCTTGTTGGCAACTTTTTCCTTGAAAGAAGTACAATATACTATTTGTACTGAATATGGAAAACAATATTAAAGAGTACCATGGTGAAGGTTCACAATCAAAAGCTGGTAAGCAGTGATTCAGAGACCAAATTGTTTATTAGTGGACTAGCAAAATACTGTGGATATAATTTATTTGGACTTCAGTAAGGCATTTAATAAAATAGACCACAACTTAGTGCTTGATAAGATAGGAAAAGGTGGGTTAGATAGCGTCATCACCAGATGGATTCATAACTGGCTGACCAACTGCACTCAACATGTAGTCCTTAATGCAACTGCATCTTCGTGGAGAGAAATATGCAGTGGAATAGCCAAAGTACTGTTTAATATGCTCATCAATGATTTAGACTAGGGGATAGAAGAGGATCTTATCAAATTTGCAGATGACACCAAGCTGGCAGGATTGGCCAAGACTCCAGGCTCAAGATACAGAAGGATAAAAAAGGAAATATAAAATTGAAAAAAAATTATGTCATGTCTCATATCACATACAACAATTCTGTAATGCGAATATTCTCAGGAAAAACTGTTTAAACTGAAAGAACCTGAATAAGAGAAGTCTAAGTAACAACTAGATGGGAATCTGTAATTATGACACTGAAAAATAGTTTCCTTGGCCTTACTTCAATGTCATTGTAGACAACAATGGATAGCTTATAGCTGTGACACTTGTTGAATAAATTAAAATGTAATTTTATAGCTTTAAAGCCTATTAAAGTATTAATACCTAATAAAAGAGAAATAAAACAATCTGTTCCATCTAGTGACAAGAAATTTATTTTATGGCTATACAGCATTTTTGGTAGCAATTGAATGATAATTGAGGAAAAAACCCTTTGCATCTTCCTCTTAAACCTTTTCTGTTATAGTCTCCTTATCTACATTATTGACTTGTTCTCTCCTCAGAATAAAAAGAAAATGCTGGCAAATCAGTCACCAGAGAGAAACATTTTTAGAAATGTTAGTTGTTCCTTTAGGACCTGGTACTTCTCCAGTTTCTCTTACCCTTCTTCCTAATGTTGCTGTTATTTGGCACTGTTACATCACCATTGCTGTTTTCTGGCTATTGTCTGCTACCAAAATGTCTGGTTGATTGGCCAGTACCTGCCTGTCTGTCTTGATCTGGAAGTTCCACAGAATTTTACTTTTCTTATCCTCCGCAACCTTTTGTGGGATCTCCCATCTAGACTTAGGAGGGCCTAGCCCATATTCTGTACAGATGTTCCTGTACAGAATGCCAGCTACTTGGTTGTGCCATTCAGTGTACAGTATGCTGTTCCTGCCTGCATCTTACACCCTGCCACTATGCTATCTCTGAGGCCTCTCTGCATAGCCTGCACCTTGGATCCAGTTTAGTGTGGTAGACCCCTGTTTCTATGGATCTGGTGCTTTGTGCTTGTTCTTGTGCTGCTATGATCAGTGCCTCAGTGCTGCTTTTTAGTTGAGCCCTTTCTAGACACTGGTAGAATTTGTCTGTCGCCACAGCTTTCTGTTGATGGTACATCCCATGCAGGGTCTTATCTTGCCATGGAACTTCCTCTGTTTCATCTTCCTCTCACATCTGCTGCTACCTCAGGCTTTCTCTCAGCAACTCATCTTTGGATACCATCTTACTGATATACTTCTGGATGCTCTGGGCTTCATCCATGACAGTTGATTTGACACTCACCAGACCCTGATCGCCCTTTTTCTGCCTGGTGTACAATCTCTGGATGTTGTACTTGGGGTAGAAATCTCCATATATTGTAAGGAGCTTCTGGGTCTTCACACTGGCATCTTTGATGTCCTTCTTTGACCATCTCACTACACTGGCAGGGTATCTGATGATTGGCAGAGCATGGATCTTGTTCTTCTCATTGAGCTGATTCTTCAGGACCTGTCTGATCCTATAGTGGAAGTTGGATGTTGCTGTCTTCTTTGCTTCCTCATCATGGTTCCCATGTTCACATACACACACATCTCTCTCTCTCTCTGTGTATGTGTGTGTGTGTGTGTGTGTGTGTGTGTACGTACGTATGTATGTATGTATGTATGTATGTATGTATGTATGTATGTATGTATGTTTGTATGTATGTGTTTGTGTATATACATATGAATGAAACAACTATTAGTTTTCTTTTGGACCAGGTTCTCACATTGCCCACAATTGAGTTTGGCATTTGCTAAATGTGTTCTCTGACGTAGACATTGTGATTTATAAAACATTGTTTATGGCTTAGTCTAGCCAATGGTAGTTCGTTCAATAAGCCATTATATTTGAATAAATGAGTAAATTTTTGTTTTTTTCTTGTCATATATCAAGTAATATATATTTTCAAGTCGAGAATCTGAATCTTATTTCTTATGTATCACAATTTACATTTGTTTTTGTAAAGTCTGTTTTTAATTAACTTTAGCAAGAGCTATTCCGAATTGTTTCCTATGTAGTTAAAGGAATATGTGTGTAGATGTGTGTGTGTTGTAAATAAACATCAGAAATAACATCCACTGCCAGTAAAACTAATGCAATATGTATATATCTATTACATGTCTTCATCTTAAATTCCTGTGTGAACTTTATACATTATTCAGTGTTCAGTCGGGCTAACATAGTTATGGCTTCAATAAATGATATTAATTTGTTACTGCACTTTAGCACCTTTCTGAAACCAAGTTAGTTAAAGATACTTGTTTCCTTTGAAGCCACTTAATACGTTTTGGCATAAGTATTTCTACTATAATTAAAAGGCCCTGGGGTCTGTGAAAAAAAGGTCAGTATTATTTAGCAAGTGGATATATTATTAGAATTATTTTTCTGCTTGATAGTAAGTGGATTATACTTTGTTTTATCGGTTAATAGTTTTTACAATTTGGAATTATGTTCTTAAACATTTTGTAATTTATAATAATATAAAAAATAAGCTCCTTTTTCTTCTCTATTTTTCTGTATTTTCATCCTAAAATTCCCATCATCCAGTCTGATATTCATCACATATTCATTGCAATTCCATTTGAATGAAATTTGCTTTCCAGGCTCATTCTGATATACAACATATCAGGTAGCAGCTTTCTGGGAACATTTCAGTTATTGCTATAATGATTAAACTTTCAGGATCACATGTGGTTCCAGAAGTTCTGGATGGGGTTAGGGCTACCAGATTTGGCTTGTAAGAATTGTGGCACCATTAAATGGAGAGATGCAGAAAAGAGTACCTCTTTATTTCTAACAAGTGGCCATCTGGAAAATCTAGATATGGTCCCTAGAACTTTCCCCCCCAAAATGGCTAAAGCTTTCAGAGATTTTAAAGAGACAACAATGGACAATGTTGTTAATTTTTTTTTTAAAAAAAATACTCTCTATTTGGTTTTTTCCTTTAAAAACAACATATAAAAAAACAACATACAAAAACATATGACAAAACAAACAGAAAAAACTAACCACTTTTACAGCTTTTTCATTACATTTTCGGTATTATTTACACTTTTCCGTATTTTCTTTATTTTTGACTATCTCTATTTCCTTATACTTTTCTATATTAAATAGATTGAGTCTCCCATTATATTTCCAATTTCAGTTTCTTATATTTTTATAATTACATATATATCTATTTATTTACATCACAAAGCTAGAGAAAGAAAAGAGACCCCTTACATTTTCTTAATTGACATTCCTATTTTATAATAATATTTGAATTTTTTTGTTTCGTTCTAACCATTTATACCATTTATCCCATGCTTTGTAGAATTCCATTTCTTCTTGCAATTCCATTGTTAATTTACTCATTTCGGCACATTCTAGAATTTTTCACACAACCATTGTGGTTGTGGGGATACTATCAGATTTCCAACTTCGAGCTTAAACTATCCTGGCCGCAGTTGTTATGTGGAGTATTATGTATCTATTCTCTTTTTTGATCTTTCCTCTAATAATTCCCAATAACAATAGTTCTGGCTTTATCTCGATCTTCTGTTGCACAATTTCTTCCAACCAATTTTTAAGTTTGTTCCAGTATACTTTAACTTTTGGACATGTCCACCAAAGATGATAATATGTCCCTTGTTCTTTGTTACATATTGATTTATTTTTTAAATCAATGGCATGTCTCCTTTGAAACAGAAATAAATCAAAGCTGCAATGATTGTCTGGCTCCTAAAGACTGCAAGGAAACTATATACAAATTCTTGGAATACATTTTGTTTAGAAGAAAATTTTGACCTTTACATTGTTCTTAGAAAAGGAATACAATAAAATTTGCAGATAAATGTGTATCACAATTATATTTAAAGTATTTAAATATATGGCACCTACTTTGCATATTGAATTGATTTAGAATTACTTTAAATAAGTACCTTCCAAATGTGCTGAAACTCTCAGTTTCCCCCAGAGAGCATAACCAATAGGCTTAACTGGAAGTGATGGAGTATGCAGTTTCTTATATCTGGAAGCTTCTAGTATACATTGTGAGTGAGATGAATGGTCTCTAAATATGATGTATAAATAAAATAAGATAAATTGTATGTTTATGTGTGTAGTTGTAATTTATTTGTAACTTCTTAACTGTCATTACAATAATACCATGAAAATTCTTGACTCTAGAATAAGGAAACAAAACCATATAATTAATCTTCCCTCCATTTCTATGAAGTTTTAGAATGAAAAGTAATCTTTGTGTATATTCAAGTTCTACTCATATATTAAGCAGCAAGACATTACTTTAAATCTTGTATCATGATAAAAACTCCTTCATCTACAATTGTATAGATCCTCTTTTTGAACAATAAATTCTGATTGTCTATGGCAGGGGTCCCTGACCCCTGTCCATGGACAGGCACCGGTCCGCGGCATGCCAGCAACCGGTCTGCGCAAACAAGTGAAGCCCCATCCACAGGATGCAGGCAGCATGCAAAACCATGCCCCCTCCGGTCCGCGGAAAAGCTTTTCTCCATGGAACCAGTCCCTGGTGCCCAAAGGGTTGGGGACCGCTGGTCTATGGAGATTCTCAGTCATCCAGGTCAAGGGTGCTTTTTCAAGAGGCAACTGGACTTTCTTGTTTTTCTTTGAAGATATTTTGCTTCTCATCCAAGAAGCAAAACGTCTTCAAAGAAAAACAAGAAAGTCCAGTTGCCTCTTGAAAAGGCATCTTTGGGACATTCTGTTCTGATTGTTAGCCTAAGGAGCTGCACGGAGTATTCTCATCGCAGAGAAAGTGTGCTTTTCTTCTCGCACCTCAAGGTTATAGTTTTAGTTCAATGTGAGTGTGTCTGCATGCGCACATGAAGGCACACACACACACACATATTTATAACTCTTTGACAACTACAGTTCAGTTCAACTTCTGTTATTTTCATAACATGGGCCACTAAATAATAGGCTTGAAAGGCAAACAGACCTTGACTATTTTACCAATTTAAGAAGCTTGAAAATTCCCATGCTGTACATCCATCATTGCGAACTTACAATAGTTATACTGGATTTTTCAGATACGTTTCCTTCCAGATATAGATCATATCCAGCTAGCTTTGCTTCACAGACTTCATGCTGTAAGAAAAGGGGGAAAAAATCTATGACTGTAGGCTTTGGTTGATATAGTTTAGCATCTGGAATGGGGTAAGCTGGTGTTTAAATTTGGCTCCTTACTAGAGATCCCATCTGAATTTCTCCAAGTCTGTTCTTTGAATTAATGAAAGCTCATTCCAGTGTTAAATGAAAGAGCAAGCAGAGGAAAATCTAATCCTCATTGTCTCACAACAAAAGGCAAATGATTTTAATCCCTCCCTAATCTCCAATATAAATTGAAAGCTAAATCATCTGAAATTTATTTTTCAAATTATATTCAGATTTAGATATGACATGTTATTTAGCTTTATCACATATGGATCACTGCCCATAAGAAAATACTTTTCCATGCCTTTTAGACACAGGATGAGCCCGTTTTAAAACGAATCCTCACTGCAGTATCATTTTAAGTAGTCGCAATTTCAGCATAACCTTGGACTAAAGGAAAGTCTTACAAAAGCATAAAGTTAATTGGTTACTATCCCTGTCGTGCTGCATAGCTCTTTGTAGCTCATTTTGGGAAGTGGTTGATAAGCAATTGTCTGGGTGTTGCCTTCTTGTGTGCCTTCCCTGAACTGTGCCACTCCCTGCATGCCTTTATCAACTCACAGAGCACCTCTTGCACATCCCCACAGTTCCGTCCTGATCTGTCTCACCTTCAATATCTTCTCTGACCCACACAGTACCTCTAGTGTGCCCCCATGCACTCTTCCTGACCTATACCATCCCTCAATGTGTCTTACCTGACTTATGTGACACCTGTTCTGCATCGCCACACATCCTCCCCAACCTGTGCAGCTCCTGCCTGCCATCCCCAATCTATGCAGCATTTCCTCAGCGCCCTTGCATACCCTTCCCAATTTGCACCACTTCCTTATGCATCATCTCTGATCTCTGTGGTACCTCTTACCCCCAGGCACTCTTCTGACCCATACCATTCCCCATGTACCCTACCTGACCTGTACAGCACTCCTCACAGACCCTAGGACAGTGATGGTGAACCTTTTTTGGCTCGCGTGCCAAAAGGGTGTGTGTGCGTGCGCTAGTGCGTGCGCGTGTGGCCACACCCATGCCCTCCCCCCAAACATGAGCACAATCCCCATGCTGCCCGCCTGCGCATGCGCACAACCCCCCCGCGCTGCCCCCCGCACACTCACTGAAGCCTCCGGACTCCTGAAGCCTGGGGACGGCGAAAAACAGCAAAACGGGCCCACCAGAAGTTCAGAAACGAACTTCCGGTTGGCCTGTTTGCCCGTTTTTCACTGTCCCCAGGGTTCAGGGAAGCCTCCTGAAGCCTGGGGACGGTGAAAACAGCCCAACGGGCCAACTGGAAGTTCATTTCTAAACTTCCATTTGGCCCGTTGGGCTGTTTTTCGCCGTCCCCATGGTTCAGGAGTCTTCAAAAACGGCCAAAAAGAAGGCTGAAAATCATAGGGCAACATCTCGCATGCCCTCAGATATGGCTTCGTGTGCCACCTGTGGCACGCATGCCATAGGTTCGCCATCACCGCCCTAGGAGTTCCCAATCTACACAGCAACTCCCCACATACCATTCCTGACCTGCAACCTTGTGTAACCCTGCCCACCTGGCAGCAGCCTCTTTCCTGCCTGCTGGCCTTAGCCTTGCAAGCTCATGCTGGCTTTCCCATTGACTTCTCCCTGCAAGATTTCCACAAGAAAAATAAATGGGAAACTGCAGGAAATTGAGGCAGGGAGGCAGAGAGGGAGGAAGGAAGGAAGATTTCTGGTCCTGCCAACTTCCCCAAAGACAACTCAATGGGGAAGCTGGCAGAAAGTCAGAAGTCATTTCTGCTCCCACTGCTTTTCTGCCCACTCATGGCCATTCCATTTCTCTGTTTAGATAAGGAAATATCTCTGAAATGATGGGCATGGGTTGTCTAGTTCCAAATTTTCCCATGACTTGCCACCTTGAGTAATTTGCATTTTTGAACCAAAGAATAAGTATGAAAACAATTCAGCACCCCTTTGTTTCACTTTTGCTTGTTTCTCTGTTTTTTTTGGGGGGGGGGGTATTTCATCTTTGTAATAATAAAATACAGACTTTATTCATTTATTTAAGTTACTCAGCTTCCCACTAGACGCGTGACCCTGGGTAGCTAACAGTCCATTGAATAAAATCAACGATAATGGAAAAAAATGATTTAAAACAACACAATGTGTTTAGAGCAATTTAATAACATGACAAGAACACCAAGGCAGGTTCACCCAAAAGCTTGGCTCAATGCTTGGGGGAATTCATGCAGGGCCAGAGCTGCATATAAATAGTTCTGTCAGCAAAGTTCGTGTAGTCAACAATAAAAGACCTGTGGGCTGTCATACTGTAATCAGAGTGATCAATCACACTGTAATCAACATTATTTTCTGTTAGTTCCAGTGATTTAAGGTGGAAGTATATTTGGCATAAATGAATGTTGAAACGTTCAGAGAATGCCACCTTGTATAAATTTAGGGATTGCTTGTTTTTAAACTAGCACTATTTGCTGCAGTTTTATTTGCTTGTTTTTAAACTAGCACTATTTCCTGCAATTTTATATTACTGGGAACATTGTAATACAAAATTAAATTTAATTTAGAGTTGCTTGAGATATTTGATGAGCTTTATCATCATGAGTCAGAATAAAGAGGCAGCCATCATCCTTCTCAAATGTTATTTCTAATCTTAGGTAGTGAAGGGAATAATGGAATAGCCAGGCAGTTTGCTAAAATACAACTGAACTTAGAGGAAAAAGTCTTTAAAACTTAGGACACTCCCTAAAACCAATTAAAAAAAAACATGAACATGATTGAGTTAATACATATTTGAGCATGAAGATAAAAAGAACTTTGTTACTTCAAACAAGATTTTTAAAGAACCCATTTGATATCCTTGTAACTTTCTTGATCGCAGCTCTTCTGGTCTGCATACAGGGAATATCACAAAGTAACATTCTAACATGAGCTTTCTAGAAAAAAAAACACTTTCTAAAAAAGAAAACTAGTTTTTCTTTTGAGCTTTGTGCATGCCTACTAAACATGGATTTAAGTGGCTTTAACAAATTCATCCAGGATTTTTCTATAACATTGTAAATGTGAGAATTTGACTATTGCTAGTGAGATATAATGAATTATATTTCATACCTGTATCTTTGTTTTGTTAGCATATTTTATCACACCACTAATAGTAAAAGTTGAGGAATTTAACAGTTGTTTAGCATGCCTGGTAAATGTTCAAATCTCTTAAAATGGCTTGGAAAAAATATTAGAAGGAAGCAGCCTGTGGTTGGCATCAATTTTGTTCCCAGCTTCCAACTTCTGTCAACAAAAATATATCTGCATGCAGCAAATGCACATTGCAATTGCACGTGTCAAATAAACAAAAATGTCCCTTTATGAGCAATTAAGCACTTGGTTGTAGGCCTCATTTTTCTATAAAGTCTTTGATAATTTTTCAGATAATTTAATTATCTGAAAAACACAACTTTGGTTTGCTCTTAAAGCAGTGTTCTTTGTTTTGATGCTGGCAGGAAAAAAGCTGGAACAAATTAATGATCATACTTAAGAATTCAGAGCGCAAATTGAAAACAATTACATTCATTTAAATGTTGGCAATATCAGACATCCCCAGTGGAATATTTAAGAAGGCTTATTAGATTTAAATATTTTTGCCACATACTGCTTCTAGTCTGCAGATTTTATGCACTTCATATAATTTCATATAAGTTTTAAAGCTTTGCCTCTTCAGATATAAAATAATTTTTCTAGGAATGAGTTTAGTTATTTCACTCCTCACAGATCCATGGAAGGTTGAAGGTGGAAGGTCAATCTCTATTTAGTGTTTATACTTTCCCAGGGAAAAAATATATTCATTTTTAAAAATGTAAAAGATAGCAGGAGGCTCCTCCTTTTTCTCTTACATATGAGAAATGTGCCCCATTAAAACAACATAATTCTTTCCACAAATGTTGATTCTCCTCTTCAGTACTTCCTGAATTGACTGTAGAACCATTCTCTTTATTTATTCATTTAATTAACCTATAGATCACCCAATTACATGACAATTCTGGGCAGTGTACAATGAAGGCAATCTAAAACAATGCAGTATCAAATTATACAAAAAAATGTCTAGAAAAAGAAACTCTATCTGAACGATCATACACAGGGGTCTACCACTCACTCTAGCCCAAGGTCTTGAAGAAGAACTAGATTTTGAGGTCTTATTTAAATCAGGTCAGGATATCATTCCAGAAGGCAGGTACTATAACAGAGAAAGCCCACTTCTTTGGTCCTATCAGATCACATAGTTTAATTGATGGAATTTAGCTCATGCTGACTCTGTCTGATTGTGTCGTGTAGGGCATGCCGCAACTGTGGAAGACCATCAGTGCCTCAGATAACCAGGCTATATGCAGCATGCAAGTTAATAACAAGCTCCTTGAATTGAACCCAGAAACCTAGTGGTAACTAGTGCAGCTCACAAAGCAAAGGTTTATGTGGGCATACCATTGCATACCCATTATTGTCTATGCTATATTCTGGACCATCTGTAACATCCAAATGATCTTCAAGGGCAGCCCCACATTGAGTATATTGCAACAGTCCACACATGAGATAACTAAACCATGGATGACTGTTCTAAAGGCCTCTTGGCCTAAGGATGGGCACAGTTAGCAAACTAAATGAATTTGTCTAAAGGCTTTCCTGGCCACAGTTGTCATCTGCTTCTCAAGCATGGGCTGTGAATCCAGGAAGATCTCCAACTTTAGCATGAACTCTAAAGAGCCAACATAGCCAGCATCTGTTTATAAATCTAGCTTTACAACCACAATTGGGACCAGAATTCCCATTGCCAAGCAAGGCAGTTGTTAAGTGAATCGCACCTGATGTTATAATATTTTTTGCAATGGTTGTTAAGCACATCTCTGCAGTAAGCTGAATCATGCAGCCATTAATCAAATCCAGCGTCCCTGCTTGACTTGGCTTATTGGAAGCCAGCTGGGAAGGTTGCAGATGGTAATCATGTGACCCCAGGATGCTGCAACTGTCATAAATATATGTTGGTTGCACAGGGCCTGAATTATGATCACATGACTGTGAGAATGCTGTTAGAGTCCTAAGGTGTAAAATCACTTTTTTCTCTCCCATTGTACGTTTGCATGGTTGCTAAATGAAATGGTTGTAAGTTGAGAATTATCTGCAGTTGTATAGTCATGTTTTCGGAAAAAAATAGAATCTGCTGTTTAACATCCTATATTAATTTCTTCTGGTCATGTAATGACACAAATTCACTAATTCTTTGTATTTTTTTTTATCTACTTGCAAATATTTCTACCCATTTCAACATCTTCATTATGTCATCTGAAAAGTCAAATATCACATCAAGAACAAAACTCAGAAGAGTGTGTATATGCACATGTGTGTGTGTGTGTGTGTGTGTGAATTTTGTAAAAAATTAAATCATTTCCTACACTTCTCATAGTAATAAACATGATCAAAGTCAGTGAAACACACTGACTTCTTTCCGATTCAATTCTTTTTATTCAATTACAAAAAGAATAGTATATTGTAATAAATCAAACTAATCAAATAGTATTCTCCTTTGAATTGGTCTACAACTGGGAACTGAGCCAGAACACTTGATCAGGTGCCAGTAAAACTTTTATTTAAACTGAAAAATGCATTGCGTAATACCTTAACAATAATATTTACTGTGGCCAAAATATCAGACGTACTGCAAGAATTTTAAAATTGGCTCTCATAAATTGGCTGGTCATGAATAAATAACAGAACAGAGCTTTATTGTATGAGACAGTCTATTTAGAGTCTGGTAAATCCCAGTCATTTAATGATAATAATGATTGAAGGGAAAACATCACAAATGATTATGTTTTACAATTTGAAATAATTACATTTTTCTGCCAAAAAAAAAAAATCTGGGTAAACATGCTTGATTTCCACGGTACAGATTTTATCTTCACTTATATTAAGTATAAAGGAAGAGGCAAAAAAAAAAAATAGGCCTTCTCACAGCACATTTTTTATTTCTTTTCTTATCATTTTTTGGTCCTGAAAACAATAAATCTGCACTTTAGTCCTATTTGTATAATAAAATATGTCTATTCATTTATTTTTACACTTTTTACTCAGAGTATTTGACTTAATAACATTTTTTTAAAAAAAATCAGTTAATAAAAATATAAAGACATAAACTCTCTACTAAAATAATACTAAAATCAAATAATTAAAATTTGTGCAATAGATAAACGCCGGAGCGTGTTTGCAGCAGCTCCTCTTGGTTTTATTTTATTTTATCAATTTTTAGTACCCGCATTGGATCCTTTTTATTTAAATAATATTTTTCGGAGACGATAACAGTGTAGACCACAACATAGACAAAGGTTTTGTTGCTGGGGACTGATTAGGCATGGGGAAAAGAAAAAAGTGCCATGGCACCAGCCCGGGATCTCTCCCACCAGTGAAGACTGCAAAACAACCAAGAATTGAAGAGCACTTTGCTGGCAAGAGATTTGTAAGTAAAACTAACCCCCCCCCCTCCGTTTCCAACAATCTTGAGAGGTTAGAACGGGACCTGCAAAGAGATCTGTCAAAACAGCAGATACTAGACTTTCCCGATCTGGGGGGAGGGGAGCAAAACAGCCAGCTGTTTTCACAAACAACGAGTCCAGCTACAGACGGTATGGAGACTGAGATAAAGACTAAAAAGTTTAACAACGAACTAATTCAGAGTGTGAAGAGCTTA
>QLTV01001684.1:5068038-5080078 GCA_003457575.1 Thermophis baileyi | reverse complement strand
ATTGGTCACAATTGACACAGCTGCGCCACTTATAGATCTGGTCTCCCCAATAATCGAGCCTTTTACTTCTCCCCCAGGGGGCAAGGGTTAACATGAATAAGAGATCATGGAAAACAGAAGCCACGAGCCACAGGGGCCATTAGAGATGGAGATGCTATCATCCTTATGTGATTATCCAATGATACCTTCAGCACCACATCAAGAGATCGAGAGAGGACCCACGTCAGTGTCATCATCTCAAAGACGAATGGAGCATGATCTAATAACCCCTGGCTCTACACCTAGAGAAGAGGCATCGGAATGGCAAGCTTTGTTAGCTGGTCCTAAAACCTTTTACTCTGAACAATTTTCCCAGGAGACTACACAGGATGTAGATGGGACTCCCCTCCTCTTAGAGAGGGCCAAGTTCGTGCGTGACGATACCTCAATCCATTGCAACAACCCGACTTCCCTCTGTATAAAGCAACTTTCCTGATGAGCTGCAAAAGATGATCCCCTCTCCATTGTAACCTGGAATATAGCGGATTGGACTGTTCCATCAAAAGACCAACTTTTTTTTGACTATATATCACAATTTGACATTCTCTTCTTACAGGAAACCTGGGCCTCCACAGAGATACAGTTAGATGGTTATTGGGTCAATTCTATCCCGGCGGTCCCAAGTAAGGTGGGTGGGAGAGCTAAAGGGGGTATTGTGACATTAGTTAATACATCCCTGCAATTTAAATGTGTATCACTGTCACCTTTTCAGCCATGGGTTGTGACTACCTTACTCTTATTTAAACTGGTGGAGATTTTGCTTTTTAATATCTACATTCCTCCACTCAGTAAGAATAATTCGATCAACAAGATTTGGGACGACATAAAATTTTATCCTTGGCTGCCTAGACAAATACCCCACAGCAGCAATAATTATTGGGGGGGGGACTTAAACGCTAGGATGGGCCCAAACGATCAAGCATTATTTAATCAATTTAAGATCCATTATGATGAGAACGTACCAGCAGAACCCCTGTATTCCAGACAATTTAAAGACCCTAAAGCAAATCGGGCAGGTTTGTGTGTAAGACAGATGACTGTACGTTTGGATCTTTGTATGCTTAATGGTTCCACATGGGGTGACTACCCAGCAGAATTTACATATCAGAGAGCAGGAAGAAAATCTATAGTCGATTACTGGATAATATCATATGACCTCCTGAAGTTCTTGCAGAAAATGGAGGTAGACTCGCGACTGGAAAGTGATCATGATTCAGTAATCCTTACTCTCACATTACACCAGAAATCTCTAAGGGCTGGCACAATCTACCTACCCAGGTTAGAGAGCCAAAATACCCAGGTCAAAATTAAATGGAATAGATAAAGTACCTTGTATCAAAAATGGAGCAAAAGAATTAACGAGTATTTCCTAGACTATAAACCTCTGCTCTGATGAAATGCTCTTTCAGGTCAGTTCCAAAAAGGACATACCTCAGTCCCATTGTTCAGTTTCCTGTTTTTCAATGTTACCTGTGTAGTTAACTTCAGATTCTCTGTCATTTGGCTCGTTGTCAAACAGGCCAATTTCAATAGTACAAATTACTTCCTTGAAATTCAATGGTAAAGAAACTCTGATCTGGATCATCAGCATTCTGATGACACCACATTCCAGAAGTCAGGGTAATGCCTTCAGATAATTCAGGTGTCAACTCTCAAAACGATTCTAGCTGAAGCCATAATTTGTCTTGCTTCATTTCTTAGTTGCCATACTTATGGGGTGGAGGGGGACTTGTGGAATGTAGAAAGTTTTCCTCCAATGTGCCAGACATAACAATGATAAGGCTCCTGAGAACCAAGGCCAGATCAATGTGCCCTAGCAACAGTAGGAGGGAGTGCTGAGAAGTTCATCGCCTGCTTGGTTGGCTAATGTGACTGTGACACAAGGGTGGTGGTGGCCAGTATCTATTCTTTAATTATACCAAAAATGCGGGAATTATTCAGTGTTGGTTCCACATTTGACTGTGCCAATATGAAGTACCCAATAAACAGGATTTTTGAGGTAGCCAAGACCTCAGAGTCTTGAATTGATTGGGAGCATTACTCGGAACCATGACATCAGGTAGGTATTGAACAGCAACAAGGACGAACACAGCAACAAGGATGAAACACAATGGATTTTTAGCTTAGCGTTTGCCCTGCAAAGTAGTCCAGACAAGAAGCACAACCAGAAGTATTAGCTATCTTTATTGTAAGGGTACACTAACAGAATCTTGCAAGCCTATAAGTATTTCTCCTCTCCTTTCCTTTTACTCTCTCCCTTCTTTTTATTCTCTGAAAAACTAGGTAGGGCCCTTCTGAAGCATTTATCATGCCCTTCTGTGGGCTGAGACATCTTTCCCATGCTGATTTTCTAGTCTGTGGCTCTGCCTCCTGCCTCCCAAGGTCATTCCCACATGTCTTTAGGTAATAGTCTTTTATCACCATCTTCTGGACCTAGCTAAACTTAAAGGACTGGAACCAATCCAAGACCTTATATCCAAGGGTGAATCTTACCTAATTTTACTGAAATATGCAGTGTTTGTTACTGAAGACTCTGTAAGTGGCACAGTTTCAGGAAGATTGACAGGTCCATTCAGTTGCTGCTATTTATATCCACCAAGCAACTAAAACAGCTTTATTATTGTTCACAAATTAAAATCCAACTGAAATAGACCCAAATAATCAGTATCATTTGGATCATCCATAGCCGATGATCTCTCAAACAACTGTTTCAAAAATTTAATATTTGACCCTAGCTTGTAATTGTATAAATGTAATGCAACAAGGGAGGGGGTTTTCAACAGAGATGTTGTTGCCTTTTTTATAGAGAGAGGAATGTATCTGTCTCTCAAGAATGTATTGTATTGAGCAACTTAAATGAAGGATTGTCTGAATCCTGAACTGTTTCATTATCCAGCAGGGATAAAGGTAGTTAAACAGATAGTGGCCCTCACTACAGCTTGCCTAGATCTAGAAGAAGAAAATAATCCATAAAAACTGGACAGTAGGATGTTCAGTATATACTCCTATGTCTGCTCTTACAGGGGAAAGCAAGTCTTGATCTTATCAGCACAAAGTATTATATTTTTAAATCATATAATCCCAGAAAATTCAGCCTATGGTAGTTTTCAATAAAAATTAAATAAATAACAAAGCCAAGTGCAATACACACATAGTCATATTCATATAAAAACTATAACAAATATGTACAAAAGAAGGCATTGGAATAAAAATCAGTCAGCGAATTAAAAGTCACTATGTGGGAAAAATTAAGATATAAAAGTACTATTTTTTTTTCAAGATTTCCAATTATTACTTTTGCTTTCAGATATGAAACAGATTGGCAGTTCAAAGCAGTTAGCCTCTTGATTCCCCCCCTCCCATGTTGTTTTCTCAAAAAAACCAGCAAGTCACTAATAAAATCCAATGAAACCATATCTATATTTGGAAAGTAGGATTATAGACACAAGGATACTTGAAGGCGGAGATGATGTGAAAGCAGATTTCCACACTGATAAAGAGACTAGTACAGTGGTGAAATCTAAAAATTTTCCCTACCAGTTCTGTGGGCGTGGCCAGCCAGCCGTCGCTACCGGTTCAGCGAACCAGCCAGATGTTCGCTAACGGTTCTCTAGAACCGGTTCGAACCGGTAGCATTTCACCCCTGATTTCACCCCTGGACTAGTAGCCATTGTGTAAATATCCAGGTGGAGGCTGGCTTCCCTTCCTAAAAGAAACAGATTTTCTCCCCATGACTGAAAGTGCAGGAGAAAAAAAAAGCAGGGAATTCATTATTTTGAATTGTCTGTATGTAAGATTTACATTTAAAAACAAAATTACTTGTTGGAATTCTTACACTTTTTCCTAATAAATCTGACTAATCAGAGACCAGAAAGAATTCTTCCTTGGTTCTTAATTTCCAGTTTCCAGTTCTGATTACTGCTAGAGGATGTTAACAGATGCTTTACATATCACCTAGTCTGAAATCAGATTAAAACAGATCCAAATCCAAAGGTGCTTGGATTTATTTTACCATTATTTCAAACACCTTGGATAAGAATGGGAAACATGACACAGGCTCATAACTGTTAAAAAGAGTGGTTGGAATGATAGTTTGTTTCAAGAGATGGTGTGCCACTGTCTTCTTTAAGACAGGCACCATCAGCTGTATCAAATAGAGTAATAGACAATATCAGTAAATCAGTTCCAAAGGAATGGAGGATTCCTGATTGTTACCAAGTTGGAAGGAACTGATAGAATATCCACAGAATATGCAAAGCAACAGATGAAAAATTAGGAAATGTTCTAACCAAGCTATGCCAGAAAATTTGGAGAATGACACAATGGCGAACACAATGGAAGAGGTCAATCTATATTTTATAATATAGACTAGCTGATAACTCGGCATTGCCCGGGTATTTATAGACATTGAAGCATTTGTCTGACAGGGAGCCATTGGGAGGGGCCTTTCTTCCCCCTACTCCCATGCCCATCATCCCTTCCCTCTCCTTTCCCCCTCCCATGTGCTTCTCTTTCCCACCCTTTCTACGATCCTGGCACTTTGCCCCAAATCCACCAGGGGGCGCCATCTGCCTCTGACAGGAAGCCATTGGGAGGGGCCTTTCTTCCCCCTACTCCCATGCCCATCATCCCTGCCCTCTCCCTTCCCATTAAGTCATCTGTGTACCAAGTTTGGTTGAAATTGCTGGAGGCGTTCCAGAGTTATGCTGGAATACATACACACACACACACACACACACACACACACCTAGGTGTGCTAAGGGTGTCTTACCCCCACAGTATTTGTTTCCAGAGGGTAAGTCATCTGTGTACCAAGTTTGGTTGAAATTGCTGGAGGCGTTCCAGAGTTATGCTGGAATACATACACACACACACACACACACACACACACACCTAGGGGTGCTAAGGGTGTCTTACCCCCACAGTATTTGTTTCCAGAGGGTAAGTCATCTGTGTACCAAGTTTGGTTGAAATTGCTCAAGGCATTCCAGAGTTATGCTGGAACATACATACATACAGCCTTTTATATATATATATAGATTTTAATATTAAAAAGCAGAATTAACAGAGTGTGAAAATTATTGTGCAGTATCCTTACTTTCATATGCTATCAAAATAATGCTTAGAACCATCTAATGAAGATTAGAGCCAGGCTTAAATTATTCTATTTTGGGAACATAACAAAGACCTAGCTCTTTGGAGAAGGCTCTAATGGTGGGAAAGTTGGAAGGAAAGAGAAGAGGACAAGCAGCAGGTGGATGGACTCAGTTGCAGTCACAATGGGTGCACTGTTGGAAGACTTGAAGGACCAGATTAGAGAAAGATTATCATGAGCAAAAACTATCTACATGGTTGCTAAAAGGTGACACTGGACTGATGGTATAGAATCAATCAAATCAATCATAGTAATCACTGACATTTAAATCTTTACAAGGACTAGCTCAATTTGAATTGTACTTCAATTCACTGTGAGTGCTTGGTGTTGGTTCTTACTGAGAAAATTGGTCATTTATTTTTCAATTCCACTGAGGTTTATTCACAAGCCTTGTTAAAAGGCTTGTTCATCTATTCTGTTTATTAACTGAAACTTAAAATATACTTCCCCCAATTTACTTGGACAGATGTAAGATTAATATTGCTCCAGTTTCCTGGAAACATGTCACTTCCTTTTAAAAAAAACAGCTTTAAAATCAATTTTATTTTGGCTACAATCCATTTAATGATGCAACTGCAAAATGCACATAATATGTTATTGTCCAACTAGTAAGCTTTGGCTTGATTATAAAACAAATAGTCACTTTATATTATTCTTCAGGGTACACTTTTCTTTGCATATTGCTTGAATGCTGCACTGGCACCAACTTCAATATCATAGTAACTAAATGTTTATCTCCATGACAGGTGATCACTGCAAACATTGAACCAGATTAGCAAAGCATTATATGATTAATATGTCTGTCACAAACCCATATTTCAGCTCTTTATTGTCAAATCACTGTTTATCATAGTTCAGCTAGTAGAATATCTTTCAGAGGACAGGAAATCAGTTTTACAACCAAGATTTGAATCACTTCAAAGGAGCATCGTTCTTATTTTCTTGACATAAGGTTCCTTTGATGAAAGACTTTCATCCTTCTTGAAAGCAGATAAATTTGCAGCACAGTTGTTGATAATACTTATTCCTTTGAGGCTAAACTGGGCAAGTGGAGAGGTGGATAATTATATAAGTGAAACACAATATTATGTATCCAATGAGCACCTAAATCCAGGAGCATTTTTGGATGAAGAAATATTTTCTGTATTTTTCGGAGTATAAGACGCACCTTCCCCCCCCCCAAAAGAGGGTGAAAATCTGGGTGCGTCTTATACACTGAATGTAAAATCAGCCATACCTGGGGGGAGGGAGTTGGTGCGGCGGCAGCAATGGCGGCAACGGCGGCAATAGCAACAATGGGTAGCAATGGGGGCAACAGGCAGTTGATTGGCGGTATTCTGGGAGGCTGATCCAACCGCCAATCAGAGAGGTGAAATTCAAACGGTTCTAGCGAACCATTTGCTATAAATTGAGGAGAATCGCCAGTTGCGCCGTTAGCTGAGGACCTGCTCCTGACCTGCTGCCAGACCTGCTGCCCTGCCTGAGTCATTGCCCCATTGCTGCCCGCTGCTGCCTGAGCCGCCCCCCATTGATGCCCGCTGCCACCTGAGCCATTGCCCCATCGCTAGCTGCTGCCTCATCACTGCCCACTGCCACCTGAGCTGCTGCCACATCGCTGCCTGCTGCCACCCGCCGAAGCCTCACCTGCTCCCGGACCGCCGCTGCTTGCTGCCGCCTGAGCCGCCCTCCATTGCTGCCTGAGCTGCCCCCCATTGCTGCCCGCTGCCACCTGAGCTGCTGCCCCATTGCTGCCCGCTGCCACCTGAGCCATTGCCCCATCACTGCCCGCTGCCGCCTGAGCCGCCCCCCATTGCTGCCCACTGCCACCTGAGCTGCTGCCCCATTGCTGCCCGCTGCCACCTGAGCTGCTGCCCCATCGCTGCCGGCTGCCACCTGAGCCATTGCCCCATCACTGCCCGCTGCCACCTGAGCCGCCCACATTGCTGCCTGCTGCCGCCTGAGCTGCTGTCCCATCGCTGCCCGCTGCCACCTGAGCCATTGCCCCATCGCTGCCCACTGCCGCCTGAGCCACCCCCCATTGCTGCCCGCTGCCACCTAAGCCGCCCCCCATTGCTGCCTGAGCCAACCCCATTGCTGCCCGCTGCCACCTGATCCGCCCCCCTCGCTCCCCGCCCCCCCCCATCGCTCCCCCCTGCCCCCTGTGCCTTTCCCCCATTGCTGCCTGCTGCCACCTGATCCGCCCCCATTGCTGCCCGCTGCCACCTGATCCGCCACCTCATCGCTGCCCACTGCCACCTGAGCCATTGCCCCATTGCTGCCTGCTGCCACCTGAGCTGCTGTCCCATTGCTGCCTGCTGCCACCTGAGCCGCTGCCCCATTGCTGCCCACTGCCACCTGAGCCGCCACCTCATCACTGTCCACTGCCACCTGAGCCGCCACTGCCCGCTGCTGCCTGAGCCGTTGCCCCATCGCTGCCTGCTGCCGCCCACCAAAGCCTCACCTGCTCCCGGACCACATTTGCCCGGAAGCTGCCTGAGCTGCTCCCCATCTCTGCCGCTCGCTCGCTGCCACCCCATCGCTGCCTGACAGGTTAGCACTTGGCAAGTTTAAGACTTGTGGACTTCAACTCCCAGAATTCCTGAGGTAACATGGCTGGAGGAGGAGTTCTGGGAGTTGAAGTCCACAAGTCTTAAAGCTGTCAAGTTTGAAGACCCCTGGGTTAGGGGTTAGGCTTAAGGTTTAGGGCTTATTGCCTGTTTGCAGGTTAGGGTTCAGGAGGAAAAGAATCACCAATGTCCTAAAATTCTCAGCTTGCTATTGTTACCGTAGTTTAGGGCGGGGGCGTTATGAGCTAATGTGTCTGTATGAATTTATGAAAATGGTTTCAGCTACAGTGCTCTGTATTGTTATAAAGGGCACATTATTGTTCTTCCTTGCAGAATAATGTCAAAGCCAAAAAGGCAAGCATATAAAATTTCTTTTAAAATGGAAGTAGTGAAATATGCTGAGGAACATGGAAACAGAGCAGCGGAGAAACATTTTGGACCACCTCCAACTGAAAAAATGATAAGAGAGTGGAGGAAACAGGTGGATCAGCTGCAAAAGGTAAAGGATAAAAGCAAGCACAACTTTCGTGGGCTTCCTGCAAAGTGGCCACAGTTAGAGGAGGACATGAGAGACTGGATCACATGTCACCGGAACAGTGGCTTCGCAGTCACCACAAAAATGGTCATGTATGAAACCAAATGCTGGTAATCATGATCTGACACCCACTGGACTAATGAGGAGGCCCACTATCACTCAAGTTTGTGAATGGGTGAAAACATCATGGAACTCAGTGAAGGACGGAATTGTTACATGGTCCTTCAAAAAATGTGGCATTAGCAATGCCTTAGATGGAACTGAAGATGATATCATTTATGAAGGTAGCGAAGAAAGTGATATCAGTGATTGTGAGCAACTGAGCTGCCTAAACTCTGACACCAGCGACGATGAGGAGTTCCTGGGGTTTCCAGAAAATTAGAGGAGTGCTTGAACCTTAAAGTCTCTCTTCCTTATGATTCTTGACGACTGTATCTTGTCTTTTTATGTATACTGTGAGCATATGCACCAAAGACAAATTCCTTGTGTGTCCAATCACACGTGGCCAATAAAGAATTCTGTTCTGTTCTATTCTATTCTATTCTATTCTATTCTATTCTATTCTATTCTATTCTATTCTATTCTATTCTATTCTATTCTATTCTATTCCTCTCTCTCTCTCTCTCTCTCTCTCTCTCTCTCTCTCTCTCTCTCTCTCTCTCTCNCTATTCCTATTCTATTCTATTCTATTCTATTCTATTCTATTCTATTCTATCTCTCTCTCTCTCTCTCTCTCTCTCTCTCTCTCTCTCTCTCTCTCTCTCTCTCTCTCTCTCTCTATCTATCTATATATACACACGTACACACACACACACACACACACACACACACACAAAATCTATTGATGTCTATTAAAATTATCTTTAAATTTATTAGTATGTACAGTAAGTGCCTGTTGTGTCACCCATAATAGGAAAGCTGTAAATAAATATATCTTTCTCTTTGATTGTCTCAAAGATGCTTTTTCTTCTTTTTTCAAAAGAAGAAGGAAGAAGGAAGAAGCTTCTCATCCAAGAAGCTTCATCAGTTCTGGCTGGATGGTAGAGGGAATGGAAGGATTAGATCTGACAGGATCGTGTGGGAAGGGGGAATGGAAGGATTATATTTCTTTGTAGTCATCTTGACATTAAAACTTTGAGAGCCATTGAGGCCACTTGGGGCCTCTGTCACCTCTGTAACATATCTGCAATAAACATTCAAGTGGCCTCAAAGGCTCTCAGAGAGAGTGCTAATGTCCAGATGACTGCAAAGAAATATAATTGTTCCATTTCCCACACACACAATCCTGTCATCCTTCCATTCCCCCCACCATCTAGCCAGAACTGATGAAGCTTTTTGGATGAGAAGCAAAACGTTTTCTTCTTCCTCAAGGAAAAAAACATTGTTCAGTTGCCTTTATGAAAAAAAGAAGGAAAAAAGCACCTTTGAGACAACCATGACCTGGATGACTGAGAATCTCTATAGACTTTCTCTTTGATATTTCAGTAATCTTCATAATGACTTTATTCTCTGCTAGTTGTAATGTGTGAGCTGAATACATGACGAGCATTATGCTATTTGTTTATGCAAGAAATTAATAGACAATATAACAGAATGATAAATGACCTTGTCTAAATGATGTGCTATGAATTAAATGAGGAAAACTGTTGTAAAAAGTTTATGAAGAGTTCCAAAGTAAAACACACAGGTATTTTGTAGTGGTTTGGTTATAATATGTACTATAACTCAACGTGTTATGATTTCAAATGTTCCATTCTGCTTCAAGATACTACTGAAATTATGTGGGTAGCTTGTCCCAGAGATGCCAGTCCTGTAGCAAAAGTAATATAGACGCTGCCATTGACATACAAACACATTTTCTATTTCACACTTGAGAAGCACTGCAGCTCAGATTAGCTTTAGTAAATCAATTATTGCAGTTGTTCTAGAAGATTCATAGTTTCAGGAATATTCTTTTTTTCATATATCTCCACTAAACATACCAGTAAGGATACATTTCATCCAGTTCTTACATGTTTTAAACAAGTTTATACACATTTGTGACAAAGAATATATATGTAATACTTAGTTTGTATTAAGTTCAATGAGTTTAGTCCCAGTTCAAGTTATAGAATGATGCAATAATGTTAAAGATCTGAATAATATTCTAGTCTATAACAACATCCATGTATGGAAGGAAGGCAACCAGATCTCCCAGTCCCATATAGTTGATATGAACAAAGCCTGACACATCATTCAATCAGAATAGAGCTAGAAGGGACCGGGAGATCTTCTAGTCCAACGCCCTCCTCAAGCAGGAGACCCTATGCCATTTATGACAAGTGGCTGTCCAGTCTCTTCTTAAAAACCTCCAGTGATGAAGCACCCACAACTTCTGAAGGCAAAGCTGTTCCACTGGTTAATTGTTCTCACTGTTAGGAAATTTCTCTTAATTCCAGGTTTCTTCTCCCCATCCATCCATTGTTTCTTCTTGCCTTCTGGTGCTTTAGAAAATAAGCTGACCCCCTCCTCTTTGTGGTAGCTCCTCGAATACTGGAATACTGCTATCATGTCACTCTTAGTACTTCTTTTCTCTAGACCAGGGGTCGGCAACCTTAAACACTCAAAGAGCCATTTGGACCCATTTCCCACAGAAAAGAAAACACCGGGAGCCACAAAAACCTTTTGACATCTAAAATGAAGATAACACTGCATATATCGTTTTTTTACCTTTATGCTATGTATAAAAAAACTATAGTGTGTTGCATTTATGTAATCAATGAACTGCTACAGAGAAAACAAATTTTTATTTCTGCATGCAACAAAAACATTTTGAACTCCGGAAAAAAAGATGGGTCGAAAAGCTCAATAAATCGCATGCCGGCGGGTGTCACACATTGGCGGTTGTGACGCATGTTTTGAGCGACAGGGAGCCGCAGCAGAGGGATGAAAGAGCCACATGCGGCTCCAAAGCCATGGGTTGCAGACCCCTGCTCTAGACTAGCCATATCCAGTTCCTGCAACCGTTCTTTATAAATCAGTTAATTAGTTTGCCAAACTTCAAGCCAAGGGTGTACCATTCAATGGTTCCATTCTAGGGGGGTCAAATGTGTCCCTTCTAATATATACATTTAGATGTGTAGAAGGACCAGTCCCATAATCCTCTTGAGCAGACATAGACATGCATATTAATTGAGCAGAAATACACATGCATCCTTTAGTTAAAATTGTAAGGAAGGGACAGTGATAGGAAAACTGGAAAGTAGTCAGGGATGAGTTTTCTCTCACCAGGTCCTAAAGGTCACTGCCTTCTTAATCAGGCCATGCTCACCTAGACCTTATTTCCCTTCCAGGGAGGGCTTAAAAATGAAAAACAAAACAAGTTGGAATGAGGAAGAAAAGAAATGAGAACCAAAATTGAGAATTATTCTATGGTGCCTTTATGTGTTTTTTCTTCCCCAAAAAGCTTACAGCTCTATTTAGACTACAGACCATAGTTGCAAGGATGATTAGAATAAATGCAAAATGCACAGCATTTGTAATTTCATGTGCTGCCTGCTGAGTAATGCACTATGCATTTCATGTTATTAAGTCAGTAAATACAGTTTAGCTTTAATAAGTACATATTTATTTATTTATTTTATTTATTTATTTTATAAAATTTATATGCCGCCCAACTCCCGAAGGACTCTGGGCGGCTTACATCATAAAAAATAAAACATATAAAAACAATTTAAAAAAGAAAGGGGAAAAAAAAAAACGCGC
>QLTV01001684.1:5032336-5050765 GCA_003457575.1 Thermophis baileyi | reverse complement strand
TGGAGGAGTGGAAGAGAACTCCATTGGCAACCTGTGAAGCTCTGGAGAACTCTATGCCCAAGAGGGTTAAGGCAGGGCTGGAAAATAATGGTGGCCACACAAAAGATTGACACTTTGGGTCCCATTTGGACATTATCACTTAGGGGTGTACTCACTTTTGTTGCCAGCAGTTTAGACCTTAATGGCTGTGTGTTGCGATGTTTTGAGGGGACAGCACATTTACAGTTACAGTATACAAGCTGTATACTCACTACTTTACATTGTAGCCAAGTGTCATTTCTTCAGTGTTGTCACATGAAAAGTTATACTTAAATATTTACAAAATTTGAGGGGGTGTACTCACTTCTGTGACATACTGTATATAAAAGCCAAATACCAGTCATTCATCACGAAATTTCCAGAACTGTAAAGCCTACAAACTTGAAACTTGGCACGTATGTTCCTCTTGGTTTCTAGGTGCTTGCTAAGAAAGATTTTTCGAAATGACCATCAGATCATTAGTATTTCTTATACAGTATTATATTAATTAACATGCTCTGATGCTAAGGAGTTAGACGTTCTACTCCCCCTCCCCACCTGAAAAGAACTCTGTTCCAACTGCCAGTTGCCTTATATTAACACACTCTGATGCTACCCCTTCGCTAAATCAGGCGTGGCCATGGCCAGCGCGTGACTCATCTGGCCTGTGGGCTGCGAGTTTAGATATTCTACTCCCCCTTCTCACCTGAAAAGAGCTCTGTTCCAACTGCCAGTTGCCTTATATTAACACGCTCTGATGCTAAGGAGTTACACATTCTACATAAATTTTCAAGCTTTAAGTGTCAATGTATCAAGCCCGATCATAACTATTCATTCATTTTCAAGCTTTAACTGTCAATTTATCAAGCCCGATCACATAGTTTCGTAGCGAAGCACGGGTATCCAGCTACTAGTAGACCATAATACAGTTATCTGATCTAGCCACTAATGTTCTTCTCAAATTCTAATCATATTTACAATCAAAGTAATTTGGTGGAAGATGACTCTGAATTTCTCCAGGGGAAGGAGGAGTCTTCTAACAATTTTTCTACCCTTTTGTGGGATCAATAACGTTAAAAATTATTAATGGAAGAAATGTCCTTATGAAGTTTTCTTTTCAGATTTAACTGAAACACGAAAGCACAGGGAAAGAGCACAGACCACAGGAAGGATGATTGGAAAATGAAAAGATTTATCAAACCCTTTGCCCACCTTATAATTAATTCAGCGCACAAATACCATACCTAGGAGGATTTCTGAAATAATCTGAAAGCAACCCCTCTTTCATGAAACGGAATGAAAATTAGTAACAGATGTGAACAAGAGAATTAATTTATTAACCTGGTGCTAAAGAGAAGTGTAGTGGAGAAGTATTTTGAAGCAAAGGAATATAATAAGTAATTTGGATTTGGCTATGAAGTAGGTGCCTGATCTTGCCACCTTGTAAAGCTTTTACAAATATATTTATTTTACCTTGGCATAACAGAATAGCATAACATTTAAGGAATTTCTGTAACTTTATAGATAAGGCTAGGATTGTCCTTATCTTTTCAGAGAGGTCAGAAGTCTATGGAAAGGCAGCATGTTTCAACAGATTTATCTGACAAGTTTTGTCCTCCACCCATTTCGTTTTATGTTCAAGATCCTTGATATTGTGTTAAAAACATTAACACATTTTCTGCCTTCTTTATTTAAAAAGTATAAAATTGGCTGGCTAAAACTCTTATGACAGTGCTTCCTTTGGACTTCATATTTTGCTTATACCTTAGGAGATGGTTATAAACACAGACACATACAGGGACCCTCTTTAGACCTATTATATAAAGTTTAGGAACTGCACTGGGGAAGGGCAATTCTTTCAAGAAAGCTTCACAGTCCTTTTTCCTGATGATAAGACAACATATTTCAAAAGATAACACTAGGGTATTTTCAATAGTGTAGCATCATACGCTTTCCTCTTTGTCTGGGAACTGAATAGAGCTATGATGCTGAATAGCAAACAACTGTTTTCATGTAAAAGGAATTCCTTTCTCTTCTACACATATTATGAACAATTGTATTATCGGTTAATGTCCTTTTCCAATGCCAGAAATTGTAAGAGTTTGTATGGCTGAAGCTAAATTCAAATAAGTAGGAGTTGCTTTTTCTGCATCAGGATTTCCCATTGTCACCAATGTGATACTCATGAGAAAGTAAGTTCATGATTTGGCAGCCTTTATAGGCTCATGGCTCTGCTTGACAGTAGTAGATGTCTCATGCCCCCATTGGAGTCTGAATCTGCGGGGGAAGATGAGCTGGAACAAGAGCCGACAGAGATGGAGAGGGCGGCTTCATTGGTCTTGGAGGAAACTGGGGAAGGACAGAGTCAGTCCGGGCAAGGCTTTTCAGGATTAGAAAGGCTTGCAGACAGGGAGGAGCAAGAGAGACAGAGCTCAGGCGAAGAGCAAGGACCAGCCCCTCCTGATCCTAGAGCACGGAGAGAAGAGAGAAGGCGAGACCAACGCAGACTGAGCCGGCTATGAGGGAGGAGAGTGCCCCGCCGCCCTTCACAAGGCACACCTGGGGACTGAGATGTAAGGAGGTGCCGGTGGGAGGGGCATTTGTCAGGAAAAAATGAATCAGTGGAGCCTCGTGCCCACTTGCCGATGCCTGGAGATTACTGTGCTCTGTCTTGTGGGGCTTGCTCAGTTTGCTTGCTTCGCTGAACTTCTTGATCTGGTTACTGTTTGGCTAACCTGGCTTACTGGACTTCTTGCTCTGGTTACTGTTTGGCTAACCTGGCTTACTGGACTGCTGGCCCTGGTTACTGTTTGGCTAACCTGGCTTACTGGACTACTCGCAGCCAGAGGCTGCTGAAGGTGCGTGTGAGAGCTTTGCTCCAGGACTTGTAGTAAACATGGGGATGTTTGGCGGCAAAGTTGGAGCAATAAAGGGGAGTTAGACCTGTTCTCTGGCTGTGTTGCTTTCGTGCAACGCCCTGGGTCATCACAAGATGGTAGTAGTAGACTGGGGCCTACACCCAGCTTTGGCAGGTATGCCAAATGTAGCCTTACCTGGGGCAGGAGGATTTATCTAGTCGTGACTCATATCCTCATCACCACACAGTTGAACTGTAAAGCATGGGGATACCATTAAAGACAACTCAGAAACTGCAGTAGCTCATGTATTCACTGGCAATTGTCATTGAGGACATAACATTCCAGTGCTGCAGGCCCTGCATTGATTATTGATTGATTATTCTCCAAACAGTATCAACCAAATCTATTAGCATATCTAGGAAAAAACTATATAGTGACACATTGGAAGAAATTAGATGAAAGAAGCCTCAACCAACACTACAGAAGAAATAAATGCTAGGAAGCAATTAAAAGTAGCATTTTAAGGAAATTATGGATGTTGGTGAATAGGAAAAAGCAAGAATGGAGTCTTACTCTATATAACATTACAAGTTAAAGGACAATGTATTATTAATATAAAAATAAGCACAGGCAAGGGATGGCCTGGAGATCTGGAAAATGTAGCTGGTTTTTATGGTTTTTGCAGTCATTATAACAAATTACCTTGCAGTACAAAGACAGTAACTAAGATCATGAAAAAGCAGAAGGTATATATGGAATGGGATGGAAGATACAGTACATTTCATGTTTGATCTGAACTAAACAGGAATTCTTGGCCAGTAAGCTTCTAGTAACTAATGATTTTTTCTTATGTATCACAATAAGTCACAAATTAGTTTTATTAGACACAATAGGATTTGGAAAGGTGATTGTGATGTTTCCAAAGTAACCAGCTTGCAAATTTGAGAAGTATTTATTGGAGTTTGAACAGTTCACAACAGAGCATTCATTATCTTTTCTTGACATTTTACAAAGGGATAGAAGACAGAGTTAAAAAACTTAACCTTGGCCCAGTAAAGACTTATTGCCCTACTTTGTTACAAATCTGTCATTCAATAAAACTTCCTGGAATAATCTAAAATGACTTTGTTATATTGCATCATTATGGCTTGATACTGTTAAGTGTTATATTTAAGTACCCATTCTATGCTTATTTTAGGTTTAACTTTACCTTGATTGACTTAAGATAAAACTTCTTTGATCACTGTATACTTCTGACTCCTTTTTAGTTTTAATGTTTCATAATCTGTATTATGTATGCATGTTTCTTACCATTGTTAGAAGAATAATTTGGGGGTTCCGCAAGCCAGGGTTGGGCAGGAACAAATCCCTGATCAAAATGAAATCCAGACATATTGTGAGAGAAGGAGATTCATTTATTCCCCAAAGCAAAGAGGTTTGTTCTGGGGGGTAGGCTACATAAAAAATGAGATCCAGAGATCTCATTTTATAAGGGGACTGGACAGTGGTGCAATCCAATTTTTTTACTACCGGTTCTGTGGGCGTGGCGTGGTGTGGCTTGGTGGGTGTGGCTTGGTGGGCATGGCAGGGGAAGGATACTGCAAAATCTCCATTCCCACCCCATTCCAGGGGAAGGATACTGCAAAATCCCCATTCCCTCCCCACTCCAGGGGAAGGATACTGCAAAATCCCCATTCCCTCCCCACTCCTGGGGGAAGGATATTGCAAAATCTCCATTCCCACCCCACTCTGTGGCCAGCCAGAGGTGGTATTTGCCGGTTCTCCGAACTGCTCAAAATTTCCACTACCGGTTCTCCGAACTATTCAAAATTTCTGCTACCAGTTCTCCAGAACCTGTTAGAACCTGCTGGATTTCACCCCTGGGACTGGACTAGATGAATGAACAAACTTTAGACCCTGAATGAACAAGTGGTAATTAATACCCATCTTCCTAAAAGCTTTTTTTTTCTTTTGTTCAACTATGTCCAATTGTCAGAGACTGCCTGGACAAATCAAATCCCTGCAATTTTCTTGGCAAGGTTTTTCAAAAGAGGTTTGCCGTTGCCTCCTTCCTAGGGATGAGAGAAGGTGACTGTCCCAATGTCTTTGTGCCCAAAGTGAGACTAGAAACTAGTTTCTAGATGATGCCTTAACCACTACAGGATAAACTGAAACAAAATAGGGACAGTATTATCCTAGTAAAAAGAAAGAATTGAAAATTACAATCTTCCAGGAATGCAGGCATAGCTTTACACACATACAGTATAAAGATGGCTATTGTGGACACTGGTCCTTCATATGAATAGCCTTAGAACTTTTAACTGTATATTCTGCATGTGGAATTGTTTCTAACATTATCATTTTGGATTGACAGGCAGTTTGCTAAAGGATGTTGTTCACAGAAATGATTGCCTTAACACTTTTCAAAGCAAAGGCTAACTCCCCAGTTATTTATTTATGCACAGCACAAATGGGCTAAGCATTTTAATAAGAAGAAAAGATCTAAGGTTTGTGCCTAAAGGAACTAATAAACTCTATCAGGTACAAAGCATCTACCCACCTGTATTTTATTGGTCAAGAAGCTGTTAATTTGTTTTATGTCTTGTTCCTTCCTTTGTTTATGCTAAGTGCCTATAATGTATTCCCAATTGTAGTAATTAGTTTTGTGAACTGCTCTTTGACGAACTAAAGTGGTACTATCAAACTGTCTTAACATCTGTGGCAGTCAGAAATACATTTTGCCTACAAGGATATTTATATACTAAAAAAACAATTTATAATAATGTAGCTTTTTGCATAACCTGAATATTAAGTCAACAACATAGTAACCTTTGAACTCACAGGTAATTTACTTTAGGTGTGTGTGTGTGTGTGTGTGTGTGTGTGTGTGTGTGTACATGAGCTGCGGTGGCGCAGTGGTTAGAGTGCAGTACTGCAGGCTACTTCTGCTGATCACCGGCTGCCAGCAGTTTGGCAGATCGAATCTCACCAGGCTCAAGGTTGACTCAGCCTTCCATCCTTCCAAGGTGGGTAAAATGAGGACCCAGATTGTTGGGGGCAATATTCTGACTCTGTAAACCGCTTAGAGAGGGCTGTACAGCACTATGAAGCGGTATATAAGTCTAAGTGCTATTGCTATTGCTACATATATCTATAGTAACCTTTTATTTCAATGAGTAATGATGTGGCTGTTGGTTTAATTAAAAGTCTAAACCATAAAAGTCTATAGACTCTATACCATGCAGTATTGCACTGTAATTTTTAAATTAATATGAAAAATATTCCATTCAAGAGAACAGAATAGAATGGATTCATATCAGGAAAAGATTTTCAGAAAGACATGTTGAGTCTGCAACTAATTAGCATTTTTACGAAATTTGAAAGATTTTGAGCTTTTTCAATACAGACCTCACAGGAAGAATTCCTACAAGGTGGTACAGCTGTATTTCAGATTTGCGGTACTGAAAGTCCCTCTCTGAGTACTGAGTCTACAGCTGGCTATCCTATTTAAAAATCTTCAGTCAAACTGGAACAATCATGGGACTAGAAACAGAATATTATGAGTATCCAAATTCAATAGAAAGACTGAAAAGGGAAGAGTGAGGATAGGCTATGGTAGGGCTCCTGAAGTACCTGAAACCATGTCATCTAGAAAAAATGCCAGAAATATTTTCAACCATAAGATACAAGTTGCAGAACCAGATTTATGTACTAGGAAGGCAGATTCAAGCTGAAAGAAAAAAAGTCTAATAGCAAGAGTAATTCAATGGGTGAACCAATTCTCCAGGGTAGTGATAGGCTACCTATTATTGAATGTATTCATAAAGAAACTGAATGGCTCTCTGTCAAGATTGTTTTAATCAGGGATGGGTTCCAACTTACCTTGTTGCCAGTTCGCTCCCTCCCGCGCCACGTGGGCGCGCGTGCGCTTTGCACGCACGTGCATGCGCAGTAACAAAAAAATAAAAAAAACCCCCAAAGCCCAAAAAAAGATGGCGACCACATGCACAGTGCCAGAAGTCGGCTTCTGCGCATGCTCAGAAGGGGGGAAAAATTCGAAAAAAAATATATTAAAAAAAATTCAAAAAAAAGATGGTGGTCCCCACGGACCGGCACTGACCGATCCGGTTCGGTGACATCATCGTGACATCACCAGCGGGTCACTACCGGTTTGGGAGAACCGGTCCGAACCGGGAGGAACCCACCCCTGGTTTTAATGTAAATATTGGCATGAAGTAAGGGTTTGGGTTGTCAACCAACTCTAGGAATCTATGACTCTGTGTAACTTGATCTGTATAACTTGACTTAATACTAAGCTATGATCTTTATACACACACTTCATAATTTCTCCCTTTGTATTAGAAAAGATAAAGGTTTTCCTGTCCAGTCATGTCTGACTTTAGGGTGCGGTGCTCATCTCTGTTTCTTCATTAAGGGAGCCACTTCGTGAAGACACTTCCATGATCATATGGCCAGCATGGCTATATACCAAAGATGTACAGAATGCTGTTATCTTCCCATTGAAGTGGTACCTATTTATCTACTCACGTGTTCATGCTTTCAAATTGCTGGGTGGACAGAAGCTGAGACAAGGAATGGGAGCTCACCCCGTTGCGTGGTGCTCGAGTCTCGAACACAAGCTGTCACCTTTCCAGCTGACAAAGCTCAGCATCTTTAACCTCTGAGCCATCATACCCCCACCTTTATATTTGTCATAAGTTTTTCACCATTACTTATTCCAATTCTCTCAGATTCAATTCAAATCCAATTCAGATTCATCATTTTAGATTTACAGGAGATGAAAACACATTAGTTAGATTTCAGTTTATGGTATGTGGCAGGTATATCCTGAAGTTTATAAATCCATGGCCCTTCTGAATCTTGGCTTCATTTTAGAAACCCCATTCCATTTAAATTACATAGTGGGAAATCATTCTCAGTCTTTTGTCACCATCTAACCAAAATTTATCGAACTCTAAAATGACTGACTTTGTTCAATTTCCAAGTCTATTTTCTTTCTTCTATTCCTTCCTCATTTGGATTTATTGCCACCACAATTATTTTGCTTTAGTCAAGGGAAACTTTAAAATGCTTAGGCAAGTCACATCTTTCTAAATGCTGGTTTGAACAAATAGAACAAATAGTGAAGGAAACCTGTCTTTCAAGAATTCAAATTGCTTTTCTATAATATGAATCTCAGCTATTACCTTCTTAGTAAAAGTTGGTTCATGTTTTAAAATAGTTGAAAGGCAGAAATCTAGTCTGATTATGTAGTATAAGGAATATATATATTCTGAACAAAGGCGCAGTGAAGATGCACTTTGAATATTTTTCATTCATGAATTTTAATAAGCAAAAAGCTCAGTAAGACTACTAGAAGATGCACTGTACATGAATGCTGAAATGAATGTAATATATAGTAATAAAAATCTATTTTATTAAAGATATTCATCCTGAAAGCCACCTGCTCTCAATAATATTTTGAAACTGCAGCTCTTTTATATACATACACACATATACATATGCAGATATACACATATAAAGTCATCCAGCCTGGCTTTGTGCCTAAAGCAGGACTTGAACCGCTGATCACCTGACTGCAGCGTTATTTAAAAAAATAAATTTTCATTGACCAATTAATTATTACACATTTTTTTCCATTTATACTAGTTGTTTCTGAGCTCATGCCAAAATACCGCTTTACAGTTAGAATATACCATAAATCCCATTAGAAAAGAAAGATTTAGTTCTATTTTTGTTCTGTTTTGTGGATTTTTTAAATTAAGAAGTTCCAGACAAATATCTGTTTTTATTCATAACATTGCCTAACCCAGAAAACCTGCCTTCATGTTTCCTCCAATTGCATATTGTTTTAACTGTAACGTTCCAGAGAATTTTTTTTTAAATTCATGATTGTCTTGGAGCCATTTTATGTAAAATAATAATAACAATAGTACTCTGATGAGGTTGAGAGCTATGCTAGTGGCAGTATATTCTATCAGACGGCTGACCCAAGCCAAACAGGACTTAGCAGAGGAGCCAGACTTTGTATTTTCATTAACCCATTTAATATGGTAAGAAAACAGAAAAAAATCCTTTACCGGATTGGTCATTATTCCTGGGCATCTGTTGACAAGTGGGCAAAGGAACTCAGGAGCTATTGCTGGGCAACAAGGGCCTAGCCCTATAGGATTACTGCAAAAACAACAACCATAGACGAGAGAAAAGTATACTGTGTTTGAAAATCACACCATTATGGCCTACCTAGGCCCTACTGGTTCCAAATTGGAACCTATAGCATGGGCCTACTGAAGTGAATGTTTGAACATTGGAAAAGAATTTATCGAGACTCCATTAAAAATGATTAGCACATCAAAGGAGATTCATTGCCAGAAAGAAAATATTCAATGATTAGCAGAACTGGAAGCAATTCATAAAAATTTTGAAAATGTAAGCCCCCCCCCAAACAATAGAAGAATAGGATCAGAAACTCAGATAATATAAATTGGAAATCTAAAGGAAACAACTGATATGAACTACACACATGTAAGTTAGAAGAATTAATAACAACAGAACCAGTACAGGCCGGCAGTGAACTAGTTATGAAATGACTCTCTGCCAAGGAGAATTAAAAAAGAAAATAGTAGTACATGCAGAATTATCAGTAGAAAGACAAAGCCTGCCAGCATTGAAAGTAGTGCCCGGAAAGACCTGGCACCTATAAGGAAGGATGTGAATAAGATGCTTGCAAGAATTAAAATAACATCTGTTGAACAGATCAATCAGTTGCCTACAGTGATGGTTACAGAAGAATTGGGTATCAAAATGAGAAAACCAAAACCAAAATCATATTCAATACCAAAGTGAATAAATCAGACAGGAGGCCAAGATAAAGAAATTAGGATCAGATGCAAGTAATTGAAAAAATATAAAAAACTAAAAATTGAAGAATGTAAGGATTAAGACAAGCCTAATAAAAATATTATAATAATGTAATAAAAACAGGAACAGAATGCTGGCGAAGAAAAGCATTACCTGGTCAATTTCTGGAAAAGATTGAGGGGACAGGGGATAAAGATAAAATCTGGCAATGGCTTACAACTAGAACATTAAAACAAATGAAGGCTTAATTTTGGCTTCTCGAGAGAAAACAACTGGAACTAATGCAATCAAGGCCAGAACTAAAAAATCGTCAAATGATTCAAAGTGCAAATTATGTAAAAAAGCAGAAGAAACAGTAGATCATATACTTAGTTCATACAAGAAGATTGCACAAACTGATTATTTTATAAACAACAATATAACACAGTAACAAAAATATTTAATTCATAAACATCTGTAAAAATTATTTTGTGCCAGTAATAAAAAATTGCTGAGAACATAGAGTTAAAAAGTAATTGAAAATGAGCAGGTAAAACATTGTGGGGGTTTTCAGATACAAACTGGTAAAGTCTTGGCTCATAACATATAAGATTTAACTGAAGTTGAAAAAAAAGAAAGTGCAGATAATTAATGAGGCAAGACCAGGGAATACTAATATAGGAGACAGGAACTAGAAAAAATCCGAAAAGATTATGGCATAAACTGGCTGTGGTGGTCCCAGTGGTTATTGGACATATCCAAAATTCTTGGATGATTCTTAGAAAATCTGGGCGTTGACAAAATTTCCATTTATCAATTACAAAAGGCTACATTGCTTAGATCTACATGTACAGTATACAATGCATTTTTTAAAATTGTTTTTATATGTTTTATTTTTTACATGATGTAAGCTGCCCAGAGTCCTTCGGGAGTTGGGCGGCATATACATTTTATACATTAAATTAAATTAGAAAATAGCAATAGCGCTTAGACTTATCTACTGCTTTACAGTGCTTTACAGCCCTCTCTAAGCAGTTTACAGCATCAGCATATCGCCCCCAACAATTTGGGTCCTCATTTTACCCACCTTGGAAGGATGGAAGGCTGAGTCAACCTTGAGCCTGGTGAGATTTGAACTTCCAAATTGCCGGCAGCCAGCAGAAGTAGCGTGTAGCCTGCAGTACTGCACAATCGTGGCTCATCCTAGGTTCTTGGGAGGAACTTGATGCAAATGAAAGCTAATACCAATGTACACAACAACAACAACAACAACAACAACAACAACAATGGATGTTGCTGTGCCTAGTGACAAAAGAAGAGAAAGAATAGAGAAAATCACAAAATACAAAGTCCTGCAAATAGAAACAAAACAACTGAGACAAAATAAAGCAAAGATAGTTCCAATAGTACTAGGCACTCCCAAAACCTCTGGAGCACCACCTGAACACCAGCAGCATTGACCAAATCACCATCAGTCAATTGCAAAATGCAGCTTTACTTGGATCAGTTTACATCCTGCGTTGATACCTATAATGCCATCAAACAACATCTGCCTATCCCAGGTCCTTGGGAAAAATTCGATAGGTGGATAAAAAGGTCAATTCCAGTCTAAACATCTGGATGGCTGTGCGGCCAACCATTATTATGCACTGTTGTTCTATGAAGCTTTCAGAAACTTTAGAAAACAAAAGATCATTCTCAGCTCTATTTTTCACAAACTATCCTAGGAGGTTCCACTACTAAATTTATGATCAGGTTTTTGATAAGATATGCTGCCAAGCTATCCCAGGTGTTATTGTTTATTGTCCTCATCTCTTAAATAAAAGTATTAAAATATAGCAAAAGTCTCCAGAGTTGGAACCTCAACATAGACCCATGGTCCCAGGAGTTGTTTCACTGGCTTTAGGAGTCACATCCACTGCCACTCTTGAGGTTCTGGCATGCTGAAAGATGTGAATTGGTTTATCTTTGTTAACTCTCTTCATATTTATTCAATAACATCCTATTTAGCATTTCACTGTAGTTTGAGCCTATTGTCTTCTAATTCTAAAGAACTTATTGTCTCCTGACTGGCCACACAGCAGGTTATCTATAACAAGTGCCATAGCACTGAATCCATAGAAGAAACAATCCCAATTTCCATCTAATTTCAAATTATGTGTTTTAGTATCTTTGCTAATAATTATTTCACCACACTGGTAACTTACTGATGAATTGGTGGTGTTTTTTCAGCCGTATTTGGGGAGAAAATAGTCACAAATGGTACAGCAAAACAAAGCAATTATAGGACTCTTTTATTGATGATGTTGTGAACTGGGAATTGATCCAAAGTAAAATTATTGCCTTAATACAAACATTATTCTTGGAAACAAATGTCAGTTACTTTGGTTCACTGCAAATTTAAGACCTCCATTTATTTTGTCAAATAGATTGAGATGAATAGCTTGCACCTTGACTTTGCTGCTGCAGAATCTCTGCCTTACAATGTTGTACAACCAGGGAAATAACAGTATCATGCCATGCAAAATATTATGTCACAGATGGTTCTTGTTGGTGGTGGCTGTTGTTTCCTTCTGATTACCATATTTTTTGCACTATAAGATGCTCTGGACTATAAGATGTACATTAGCTTTAGAGGAGGAAAAAAAAATCTGCCTCTGCCTCCCAGCATCCATCCGGTATTCATCTGGCTAGCGTCCTTGTGCTGCTGCCGCTGCCGGAGAATGCTGGAGCCTTTGCTGCCGAGCAGCTGATTGGCAGCTGGATCGGACTCCTGGAATACCACAGATCAGCTGTTCTAGGCGGCGGGGGTTGCTGCTGCCTATCGCCACCACCGATTGCCGCCACACCTATTGCCGCCACCAATCACTGCCGTCGATCGCCGCCGCCATTCACCGCTGATCACCTCCTCCACTGATCACCATTCGCCGGTGGCAATCGGTGGTGGCAGCGGCGATCAGCGGAGGCAGCGATTGGTGGTGAATGGTGGTGGCAGCGGTGATCAGCGGCGGTGTTCCCAGCCACCTAGAACAGCTGATTGGCGGTATTCCGTGAGGCCGATCCAACCGCCAATCAGCTGCTCGGCAGCAAAGGCTCCAGTGTTCCCCGGCGGCGGAGAACCAACCCCCCCCGCTGCAATTCTCACTATAAGATGCACAGACATTTCCACCCACTTTTTTTTGGTGGGGGGGGGAGTGCATCTTATAGTGCAAAAAATACAGTACTCTCCTCTTTTCAGGTATGAATATCCTATTTTTTTTCTTAGAAAACTTTGTAAAAAGGACATAGTCAAATATTATTTACATTTTTGCCATCTATCCAGATAGCAACATAACCAGCCAAGGGTGGCTTGTGATTTTGGCTATCGATTTTTAGGGTGCATGCTACAATTTTCTTAATTTCTTCTCTTTCTATAAGTACTGAAGTACCCCAAGAATGGTGATACCTCATTATTACTTAGTGCTTCTGTTTCAGCTTTATTTTTTTTACTGCTCATCAGTCAATCATATTTGCTATTAGAGAAAGTAATGAATAAAAGTTAGAATCCTGGTGGAGCTGATGGCAGTAAGAGATGAAGGGGAATAGCAATGGGCAATTATGTACACATCTTAATTATATTCTATTTCTATTTAATACATCTTTGGTGCTACTCTAGGTGCAATTTAAAAGACCTCAAACAAAATAAAATTTGATGAACTCAATTGGTTAATTATGAGGTTAAAGTCACTTCATTTAGGGTATATTAATTTTGTTTAGGGATAGCATTTGTTGTTAACACAAAAAAGGAACAGATGAATTGTGCAGTTTTGAAATTAGCTGTTAATTCAAAGTTAATAAAATATGGGCAGCGGCCAATCTGGCTTTCCAAATTTTTATAATTATTGTGACACTGAAAAGAATTGTTAATAGTTGAGTAGCCTTATTTGAAAACATGCCCCCATCCACCCCCCCACAGAGATTATTTTAATCAATACAATGAAAAGTATTTGAGTTTTAATTAATGTTAGGCAATTAGATCATATGAAAATTAATAAATTTAAGTACTATAAAATTTCACAATTTCCTGAACTTTATTTCCATTAAAATGGACAAATACTGTAGTGTATCATTCTACTAATAACCATAAACCAGTTATTGCCTAATAAAGTCTTTAAGTAGGAAATATTAAGAACATTAGTGAAACTGCAAGCATGACATAGGTTGATGTAATAAGATTAGTTCTAAATTTCATATTTGCTACAAGCTCAGGTCTCAGCCAGATATGATAGTACCACTCATGAAAGCCGAGTTTGCTGAAATTGGTTAAAAAAAGTGAAGGAATCTGAGAGTTGAATTAACATAAAGCAGGGGTCCTCAAACTATGGCCCGCAGGCCAGATACGGCCTGCCAACCCAATGTATCTGGCACACGGAGTGGTGGGATTCCGTCCCGTCCCGCCCCGCCCCTCGCCCTGCCCCTCGCCCCTATCCTCCCAGCCACTCCCCGCATGGCTGACTTTTCCCGGCTGATGGGGGCCCTGGGGAGGAGGTGCCTCTCCTACCACAAGGCTGCGCCGCCCACATTGCCCGTCCTCCAGCCGTCCCCCTTATCTTCCACCGTCCAGCCGCACTTCCCAGTTCTGCTCATTTCAACAGTTCAATGCTCACTGCACTGCTGCTACTGCAAAGGTAAGGCCGAAGGGTGCGGGTGGGCGAGGGAGGGTCAGCTGGTGGAGGAGTGATGCCGCCGGCGTAGCCACGTGCTCCTGGGCCGGAGGGTGGGCGGGTGAGCAGCTGCGGCCGGCTCCCCTTGTCCCAGAAGCACCAACTTTGCACACTCCCCTGTCTGCTAGCAGCTGCCCTCTTCTCCCTTTCCCTCGCTGCTGGCCGATCCCGTGTGAAGAAGGGGGTGGCCGCTAGCAGAGAGGGAAGAGTGCGAGGTTGATGCTTCTGGGACAAGGGGAGCCGGAAAGCATCTGGGTCACCCGACCTCTCTTCCTCTCGCAGCCACATGTGCTGCCACTGCTGTTCCAGAGGGCTGCCTTGGGAGCGAGGGGGAATAAAGAGGCCAGCCGGCAGGCCGAAGGTTTACTTGCTTGCTTTGCTCTTCCGTCTCTGCTCTTGCAAGTTTTGCTGCCTTTTCCCTTCCCGTGTGGCCCTCCCGATCTTTGAGACTGCGGCCAGGGCAGCGGCGGTGAGTGTGTGAGATGGCGGCATCAGAGCCCTCCCTGGCTCTTCCCCAAAGCCGCCCTGGCCTAAGTGGTCAGGGCAGCGGCGGCTAGACTGACGTGCATGGGAGTGAAGCACCCCTGAACTTGCCTTTGCACGGCGCAGCATTCCGCCTTCATCATGGTACATTTGCTGTTGCCACCTCCATGGCCTGCCCACTGCTCTCGCAGTGCCTTGCGCAGCACAGTAAAATTTAGCATGGAGCCCATTACAATGCGGAGCCACAATGCGACCCTGCCCCACTCACCCCTGGCAACTGCAGCATTGGCGGTGGCTCGCTCTCGCTTCCTGGATGTCAATCGCTTTTCCTGCAGAGCCTGCAGGCCACCTGTGTTGTGATGCCCCACTGGCCAGCTGGTCTTCGGCTCGCCCACTGGCCAGCTGGACTAGCCCAGAAGCAGCGCATCCCCCAGTTGTGGGCTGGATGCGGGGCCCGGGACAGAGGGGAGGGTGAGCAGGTGGCCCTCAGGAGAGCGCCACCCTGGGGTGCTGTGTGCTCTTGGGCCTCCCACCCGTCTCTGCTTCTGTGAGGCAGAAAGAAAGCTGTAAAAGTCTTCACCCACGCCCTTCCAGGGCCCTGTTCTCAGCGCCGATTCAAGCGTGTCCTCCGCAGACCGCTAAGAGCCCAAGGCTGGTGGCACCAAGGCAGCCCTCGCCCTCCCACCACTCCAAGCTTGGAACTGTAAGCCACGTCCAGGAAGCACTGCGGCAGAGAGAAGCGGCCAGGGTCAACCCTAGCTTTGCTGTCCATTGCAGCTAGGAATCTCAAATACAGCCAAGAACGAATGTTGTGTTGTAGCCAGCCCGGGCATTAGATCGCCCCCCTGCGAACTCTTTGTCTCTCGAGGAGCCCGGCTGCTCACCAATCGCTGAGTTGCCTGGACTCCCAGTGACAGGATGGGGTCCTTCAGGCACTTAGCTTGGCCACTTATTTAGTAACTCTAGCCAGCAGCTACAACACAAACGTTCATGCTTGGCCGTATTTGAGATTTCTAGCTGGAATGGACAGCAAAGCTAGGGTTGAGCCCAGCCGCTTCTCTCCACCGCAGTGCTTTCCAGATGTGGCTTACAGCTCCGAGCCTCAAGCGACGGGAGGTGAGGGCTGCCTTGAGTTTTCAAGTTTCAAGCAACAAGAGATGTGTTACTTTTGGGGAGACTGCGGGATTGCCCCGCATCCCTACTGGCCAGCTGGTCTTCGGTGCGCAGCTTGTAGGCCTCCGAACGTCAGAATCCCACCACCCAGCACCAGTTCAGGGGTTCCTTTCCGCCCCACTGGGGACACAGAGAGAAAGAGAGAGAGAGAGAGACAGAGAGAGAGGGAGGGAGGGAGGGAAAGAGAGCGAGCGAGAGAAAGAGAGTGAGAGAGAGATAGACAGAGAGAGAGAGAGGGAGGGAGGGAAAGAGAGAGAGAGAGAGAGAGAGAGAGAGAGAGAGAGAGAGAGAGAGAGAGACTTGAAAGTCAACCAAAAGAGCAACATGCAAACAAAAGCAAATAAAATACCCCCAGGAGCAAAACAAATTAAAGTTTAATTTGTGTGCATTGTTTAATGGACTGTTAAATTGGCCACGCCCACCTAGTCACATGACCTAGCCACGCCCACCTAGTCACATGACCACGTAGCCACACCCAGTCAGCCAGTCCGCCCCCCCCCCCAACAGTCTGAGGGACCGTGAATTGGCCCCCTGTTTAAAAAGTTTGAGGAGCCCTGACATAAAGTAACAGTTTCTAAGTCTGCTTGTCTCCATATCTCCTCTTACTATATTTCCCATACCTTTTCTTCTCCTAGATGAAGTACTTTCTAATATCAGAATGTGATTGACGGAGAAAAAGTAGTCTAGAAATATAACATTTTATATGAACTTTTTGCATAGTCAGGTCTACTTTATTTGTAATGATTTGCTACTTTTACTTCATTGGTTTACAGAATTGGGGGGGGGAATGAGGAGGAGGAAGAGGAAGAGGAGAAGAAAGAAGATCCATCAAGAAATCATCCTAGTTAACCTCTATGACTAATATGACAATCCTTTTTTCAGTATATTTGCTTTAAACAACTTTTAAAAATCCTTCATAAATAGCTGGACATTTTGTTTCCCCACAAAATATTAACTTTACTTTTATAAAAAAGGTGGGTTATTTAAAATGATGCACATGTATTACCTTTCATACAGTAAACCAAGAATATGGAAGGTAGGCTTATCAAAAATGATTTAAGTGTAAGAAATATTTCATCATAGGGCAGAACCAATACAGGGTTGTCTCATACATGTTTGCTTTCCTTGTGGCCATTTTATCTTTTGCAACCATATGTTACCATGTGCAGAACTATCATTATGGTCTATATAATGCAGTATTTGTGCCTCAACTTTTGTCTTACAATTAAAGGTAAATTAATATATGAGAGAGAGAGAGAGAGAGAGAGAGAGAGAGAGCACCTGTCAGTCAAACATATTTTGGAAAAAGAGACATTAAGATTTTACAGAATTGTAGTCATAAAAGAAATAAAGGACTAAGTCAAGACGTTCAATACTTACTATTGATTTTATTCCTAGATATAATATTTCATTGTTCTCTTCCCTCTTCTTTTTCTATGCTTAGTATTCAATACAATTAGCTTCATTCCATTTTACCATTTTGTTCAGCTACTTAAATTCTGATTCTTTGCCCTTTAAGAATAGAACAATACTTTTTAGAGACCAAAAATGAAGGAGACCCTATTAATATTAACATCTAATGGCTTTAAGTAAGACTGTTAAGTGAATTCTGATATTTTACCAGTTTGGTGTAGTGGTTAAGGCACCAGGCCAGAACAAGTCCCGCCTTAGCCATGAAAGCCGGCTGGGGGACTTTGGGCCAGTCACTCTCTCTCTCTCTCTTAGCCCAACCCATCTCACAGAGTTGTTGTGGGAAATCTAGGAGGAGGAAGGTGTGTTTGATATATTTAATGACCTGAGTTATTTGTAAAGCTAATAAAGGCAGGAAATAAATAAATACATAAATAAATATTTGTATTGTGTTATTAAATACAACTTTTTGAGTTCAGGCTTAGTAATTGGGAAAAGGGCAAAAACATTATGGCATTGATGACAGATTTTTTTAGACAAATTGTGAGAATGTTTACATGCTACTGTAGGAATGTTTACATGCCACCCCTCTCATGGAAAAATGAAATATCCTAGGAAAAATTAAAAAGGCAGAATATTATATAGAATATCCCTAGATAAATTGAGAAACATGCTTTTAGAAAGGAAACAGACTCACTCTTAGTAGCCCCCACCTTTGTCAATGGGCCATCAAGGAATGGCCCAGCTCACACATCCCCCCACCCCTTTGTTAATAGCCTGGACCAGTCTATTTTACATAACAAAGATCTACCTCCTTCAGACAGAGCCATATTAGGTATTGCCCAAAGCCCTTTCATTACACCACATGGGACCTGGGAAGATTACATCAGCCCAGCCTGGGACTCAGGAAAGCCCACAAGAGT
>QLTV01001684.1:5016937-5032213 GCA_003457575.1 Thermophis baileyi | reverse complement strand
GAGCTCATGCCATGTGCTTCTGTCCACCCTTAAACCTTCTTTCCAAGCAACTTCAATGAATCCAATATCTTTTTCCCCACTTGGAACTGAACCCAGAAAGATATTCCTTACAACACTACATTTAATGGTGAAAAAAGAAAATGAGTCAATAAAATTTCTCCCTCAGAACATGAATTTTATGACTTTGTCTACTTTTTCTTCCCTAACTGCCATTTTTATAAATGGTTTCTTGTATATCTCTAGTTTGTTGTATATTGATTTTGACTGTGTACAAGTTGTTTATATAGTTCTGTGTCTTAATGCCCTTGACTAAGGAACTTTTCTGAAATGCATTAGACTTTTGGACAATAAAATACTATCACTGGCACTTTTGTGTCCTTTCCTTGGTCTTCAGCATCTGCCCTTCTTTCCCTGCAAAGTGGTTTTAGCAGCGATCTCCCTTGATTCAATTAAACTCCAACTGAGAAGAGATAGCATTTGAAAAACAACACTCTGACAATCTGACAAACTTTTTAAAAAGATATTACAGTTTTTATCCCTATGTGAATGGCAGCTGTCTCAAACTGATAAGTTCTTCAGTGATAATATGGGCTCTATCCACTGAGTTCGGTTCTTGGCAGGCAGGTAAAGGACGCATTGACTATTCTTTAGCTCACTTGTATGTTTTTGTTCAGTTAAAACAACAGTGTCTTATTTTATTCTGTTGAGAAGGCTGTAGAATATAAGAATGGTGGACGATAACTAATTTCTATATTCCTCCTCCCATAGTGGGCTCAAGTAATGTAACGCATAATATGATATCACATAAATGATGTGAATTATGAACAATATGACATTCATTTAATATCTGGATGTGACTGGCACAAATTACATAATTCATGTCTTTCATATAACAATGTCGAGACCTGCAGATGTTATCATGGATTTTATTCAATTCCTGTGTTTCCTATCCAGGTTATATTACAAATAGACATGGAGAAGTTAGTTCTGAAAGAAAATGCAGCAAATTATCAAAATGAACAAGACTATCCCAGAAAAATTCTATACATTGAAAGAATCTTAGTGCACTGTGAACATCCTTATAGCAGTATAATTTTTACCTTTGCAAATATTGTAGACTCACAAGGATTACAAGAACATGACCAGTGGCACAGTGATTCCCTGAATAGGCAGGGTTGAATCCTCAAACTTCATATTAGATTCAGCAATATATCTAAACTCTCAAGAAACTCAATCCAGCTTAGAGTAGAAGCTTTATCAATGTGATACAGAAAAATGACATTATTGCAAAGTAAGAAAGAAGTATTATGTGTTTACTTCTCAAACTTTATCACCTTTTTCTGAATTATACTTATGAAATTATTTATAAATATTTAACTAAAAGGCCAATTAAAAAACTGAAGTCTGATCCCTTGCAAATAATGGAGTTGATAACGCCAATAACAATAGAATGATGCTTTGAGGTTGTCTTTAAGTGGAGACAGAAAAATCTGTATCCATATAGAATTGTGAAATATGCATGAAACAGGGTAGCATTACTCTTAAATGCAACAAACTGAAATTATGCTGTTCTTGGTAATAATTGTGCTGAGTCACTGAGATGATCTTGGAGAAACTAGGTGGTGGCTCTTTTAAAAATATGTTTTACAACCAGGAATTAAAAAAAAAAAAATAGAAAGAAAGCTAATTTTTTCCCTAGCTCCTTGGAGTATAAGAGGAAAAGAAGGGAAAACATACCCAGGCTTTCAAGGATGATGTGAACTCTTTTATGGGAGACCAAGACAGGAAGCAGACTCCACAAAAATGCTGGAATTCTACCTTATTGGTACAGACTATAGCAAGAGAATCTTGAAACTTGGTGTTGTTTTCCAATGTTTCTTCATTTCCTGTGGTCAAATATGTTTTTGTAATTCTCACAGCATAATTTCACCAAGGTCATAACCACCTAGAATCATTGGGGGAAGTGTGGCATTAAAAAAAAAAGGACTGGATAGGTAGTCAAAAATGCCAAATGCAGCCTGAACATCTGACTGACTATGCGATGAATCATAATATCATCAACTACTGGCTCACTACAGTTTTTCTATTACTCAAGGAAGATATTTTTCTATTACTTAAAAGTGACATTTGTTCTTCTGGTTCTAGCATCCTAAGCCTTCAAAACCCTCACCTTTATTCATTTATGCTTTTTAGCAGAGAATATGTTGCATATATTTCAGGGGTGGGTTCTGGCTTACCTCGCTGCCAGTTTGCTTCCTCACGCGCTGCGCGTGTGCGCGCACACATGCGCAGTGCTAAAAACCCAGTGCTAAAAAACAGCTTCTGCGCATGCGCAGAAGCAAAAAACAAGATGGCGGCGCCTATGGCGCCGCCATGAGAGCCAGTTCATAGGCGTGTCCAGCCAGCCATCGCTGCCGATTCGGCAAGTGGGGGGAAATTCCCACTACAGGTTCTATAGAGCCGGTTCGAACCGGCAGGAACCCACCTCTGGTATCTTTGTATAATAATAATCACCTCCGGTCAGCCCTCCCAGATAACCAGACAGGAAACATGACCAGATGAGCTAATCCTACTTCACTGTAAGATTACATTAACACAGTGGTTCTCAACCTTCCTAATGCCGCGACCCCTGCCCCGACGCCGCGACCCCCGCCCTGCCCCCTCCCCATGCATGCGCGTTGCCAGGTGAGAAGCGATGAGGTGACAAAGTGGCACCAAGATGGCGGGCTAGCGCGCGCGGCCCTTCTGTCAGCACCTGCGCATTTGAGGGCCGCCTGTGCGTCGCACCGTCCCCGGGTACTCGTATATGGACGGATAGAGGAGCGGTGTCTCGGTTCCTAAGACCATCGGAAATATGTGTTTTCCGATGGTCTTAGGCGACCCCTTTGAAAGAGTCATTCGACCCCCAAAGGGGTCGCGACCCACAGGTTGAGAACCGCTGCATTAACAGAACCTTGCAAGTCTCAAAATACAAATCTCCCAACTTTTAAGTACCTAATCTCCCTTTTATCTACCTGATCGTTTAGACTGGATCTTTCCTAAGTTTCTCAGGAAAGCATTAAGTAACCGCTTTTTGTCTATCTAATTAATCAAGGAGAGAAGCAACCTGGAACCAAGGAGAAACTGCCCAACACTGAGAACAATTAACCAGTGCTTTCATGGCCACACAAAGGAAAGCAGTAGGGCAAAAATAAAAAGCTTGCCTTCAGAAGTTGTGGATGCTTCATCACTGGAGGTTTTTAAGAAGAGACTGGACAGTCACTTGCCTGAAATGGTATAGGGTCTTCTGCTTGAGCAGGGGGTTGGACTAAAGACCTCCAAGGTCCCTTCCAGCTCTGTTCTGATTGATTGATCTTGTCTAATCATTTCCTAGGCACCATCTCTTCCTCTCACCCTTCAAGGTCATTCTCACATACTATTACACCACCATCACAGCAACTATTACTTATAACAGAATTCATAGGAATATATCTGATCATGTTTGGACAAAATAGATGCACATCTCCAGGACCACCACTGATTTCTGGCTGAGAGAACCACCAATTTGAAGCTGATGGAAATATAAGAAAAGGCCTTTGGCATAAACAGACATGATTTTTCTCTAACTTTTGTACTTTACTGGCAGCTACAGAGATTTTTAAATCACAAAATACAGTTAGATAGGAATGGAATTAGTTTAATTTGTAATTGTTCTTACAAGAAAATGATGTTAGGAAGATTGTTTGATGGCCTGGCATTGTTTTCACTCAAGAATTTTGAGAATGTGTTCAGCATGCTTTGGTTATAATGGCATTTGATGTTGTGCCGTTCTGCCCCAAAACTTTTAGCATTGGCTGTTTAAGAAAAGATTTTTTTTTTATTAAAGTCAATTATTTCTTTAAAAGAAAATAAATCTTGCAAGAATGAAAAGGTTTTGGTTTAAAGTTTGAAGAATTTGCAAACTTTGAGGCTTCTTCACAGTTGATTTGTGTGATACATTCTGTTAACAAAATATAGATTTTAATAATGCCAAATTATTGCTGCCAAATTTTTCAGCGTACAAGGTATAGAATTGAAGATTTCTGCTAGTGTCTTTATATAAAAGCATTTAAGAATGCATAATTCATAAAATTAAAATAAAGTAATACCCCTAGTCGCTTGGTGAGTTTTAAAAACTTGTTTTATTAATGCAAATGTTATAAGCCTAGATCAAACTCCTGGAGAAAGAAATAACATGCTCTTCAAGTGCCTGTCAATCATCAAAATCAATTCTGTCATTGCTGTAAGTTGCTTTCTTCTTTCCCCTCCCCCCCTCTCCCCCCTTCCCATCGCATCCCTTCCATCATTGGGAAACTGTTTTCTTTGAAGAAAACACCATAGTAACAGCTTAGTTCCCAGTTTCATAAAGATTCGAGAGAAATAATCAGTTGTGAGCTACTGGGCTCTCATCACATCCTAAGAAGACTGTTTGTTTCTATCATGAGTCTTTCCTCTTACATATTAGGAGATAAATGGGGTTCTAAATGGGAAATAGTTTAGTTTTTTTAATTGTTTAATCTGAGAATCTTTAGCAATTTTACTTGGAAATAATTACTTTTGGTTAGGAACAACATCCCAAAAGCCTGATAACGAGATATTTTTAATTTCTAATTCAAGGAAATGAAATGGACACACTCATTAGTTCAATTTCATAGAATTTTTGTAGGTATGATCTACACAGTTTAAAGGCTGCTCTTCTCTACACAATTTCACTGAAAGGTTTTGTCATGGGAGTGATCTTTCATTTAGGAAATAATTTCACTTAAAGGGTAATTTTCATTCTCCTTATGCCTTGAAGTCATATGTTATAAGATAAATGCTTCTTTCATTTGAATAGAATTTAGCCAAATCTCTGGCTAGAATGATCCACAAAATTAGGTATTTTCTATAATAGCTTAATCATAATGAATTGGCATTTGCATTTAGATTCCTTAATAAGGAGAAATGTCTCCTTGCATAAAGTCTCGAAATGGTTCTTTCTATCATCCTGAGTAATGCACATCAAGATTTGCCTTTTAATATATTATTTCTAGACTTTTAATATGAAATTTGCAGGTCTTCAATTATTTACAGAGACCCATTAGTCAGTTATACATGGACTACTTACCCTCTAAGAATTTATTTTAGTACTCATTCTTTTGCTGAATTACTGGAAAATAACTTCAAATTTTGACTTCAAGTGCCAGCCTGGAGTTGGTTGGTATTTTTCATTAGGGGCCATTTCAAAGTATGACCGATGAAATGTAATTGGAAGGCAGGAAGCTTTGATTACTCCACTCTTCCTCCTATTCAAATAATTTTTTTTTCTAGAAGGAAAGAATTCATAGCTTGCCGAAAGTAGGAACTTTGGTTTAGATTAGTTTTTCTCAATTTCATGCCTTCCAAATGTATTATGGAATTTCAACTCCCATAATTATGACTTTGCACCATTAATGACATGAGTACTCGAAGGACTTTTTTGAGATAATGAGATCTCTGAGGTCAAAGTATTTATTTAGCCATCACCTTTTTTCCACTCCATTTTTTTTCTGTCTGTCTGAATAGAGTCATTTTTCACCACTGGTCTCCATGCTAATATTTAGTATATAAATGAAGTGTATTGCAGAATGCTTTGGTGCGGCTATTTTGATTTTAGATCATAAAAATATCTTGGAATATTACAAGAAGAGACACTTGTAAGTGAAGCGCCCTTAGTGAACTTTGATTTATTTTTTTCTAGGTGAGATGTTTACTCTGACAAATAAATGTTAAACAAGGTCTCCCACTGTCAAAACTGAACTTGAGTGGAATAAGATTTTCAAGGAACCTTACCAAACGTGGAGAGAGGGAGAGAGAGAGCAATACACAAAGCAAAAGTGATGTGCATCTGCATCAACCCTTTGACAAACTACAGAGTATAAACTGCAGAGGAGTAAAACAATTTGGCACTTTTGGCTTCCTATTATATTTGCTTCTGTGCCTGTATCATCTCACCCTGAAATTTATCCTTCTATTCTAAGTTAGTCTTCGATTCTGTCTAGGTGCTTTATTCATGATTTGTGGTCCTATCATGCTTGCTATGAAGTGCTGGCCAAAATGCAAGTCATTAAAAATGTATAGTACAATATTCCACATTATTATAAAATGAAAACAGCAACAACAGCAACCACAAATCTTTAGCCAAAGCACAAGTGAGCAGTGCTGACAACACAGATGTCATAAAAAAATTTTTACTGAGGAAAAAGAAGGAATAAAACTACACAGTAAAATGTGGCTGAAATTATTGATTGTTTGTTTAGACTATTTTTTTCCTATTTTCCACTGCATCTTAAAATGGTTTGCCATTAAATCATTAAAATTCAATAATGCAAAGAATGAAATAAAACTATACTGTGGTAAACCAAGGCCCACAGACTTGGAATACGCACACACACACACACACACACACACACACACACCTATCAAAAATAAATGATTTAGGCACACTNAAATAATATAATAATAATAATAATACACACACACACACACACACACACACACCTATTACAAATGAATGATTTAGGCACACTGACAGGTACACTCAGCACCAGCAAAAGTGATCTGGAGTGAGAATTTTAAAACTTTGAAATAGAAGGAAAACACAGATATACATGTATAATATCTGAACATTCTTAAGAATGTATTCAGTATTTCCTGGCTTCACCACCCTTGTACTATAACATAGACAACTTCTCATTTGTCAGGGAAAGGATATCTTAAATTCTAGCAAACTGTTTGTCTTACCAATGTTTTAGATCAAACTCTTTTAATCTCTTATGACTGACCATAGGAAAGGTCAGATGGGAGTCACAATTCTAACTCAAGTTTTATAAAATATTGTTTTTAAGAATAGATGTTAAGCCAATTTGGGAGAATTTTCAAACTGAAACAATTTTCAAATCATATTAATTCCAATCAAATTGTTAAATTAATGTTTATGATACAATCAAATGATTAAGAGGCTTTTTGTGCATAAAAGAGAGCCTCCCCACCCCCAAATGAAGTCTCCAGATAAGGTTGATTTGATATCCAGTTTTAAAAACCAATCTGTCAAACTGGGATGACAATGTGAATAGTCTGAAATAGAACTGCAAAGATAATTTGAATAAAATCACCATGGTGGTGACCTGGATTAAATCAACAATTCAAATTGAATATGTATTCCTAATCCAAGTCATTTAAAAGACAATAAGCAGTCTTCTATAGTTCTAAAACTAGTTTATTTTTCAAGGTTGATCTGTTCTGAACACTCCTTAAAAAGAAGGAGTGGGATTTGGATGGAAATACTTTGGCCACAAGGTATAGGATTGGATATCCTTGATCAGTTATTTGGGTCAATAGAAACTCAGTCTAGTAGTTTCCACTCCCTTTATTATCAACCTCCAGTTTATATATAAATTACACAGTAGGGTTTATTTTTTTTTACACTAATTGATTTCTTTCAAAAATTTACACTTTTTTTCTCTCTAGAACAGGGGTGTCAAACTCAAGGCCTGCGGGCTAGATCCGGCCCACAGGGTGCTTAAATCTGGCCCACCAGACTGGCCTGGAAATATCAAAGGACCGGCCCGTGGGGCCTCTGCTGGGCAAAATGGCCCATGGGGGGGGGGCTGCGTCTCTGCACTCTGCCAGCCAAAAATGGGCCACGTGGAGGCCTCACGGGACCTCCGCGTGGCCCCGTTTTTGGCCAGCAGAGGCCGTTTTGGAGGCTGGGGAGGCCGAAAACGGACCGCACAGAGGTCTCATGGGGCCTCCGTGTGGTCCGTTTTTGGCTGGCAGAGTACTGATGGAGGCCGGGGAGGCCAAAAACGGACTGCACGGGACAGAGGTGGGTTCCCTCCAGTTCGGACTGGTTCGCCCAAACCGGTAGCGACCTGCTGGTGATGTCACAGTAACATCACGGATCCGGTTCGGTCGGTGCCGGTTTGTGGGCGCCGCCATCTTTTTTTTGGAATTTTTTGGGGGAATTTTTTAAATTTATTTTTTCTTCTGGGTTTTTTTTCTTCTGCGCATGCGCAGAAGCTGAGTTTCTGACACTGCACATGTGTCGCCATCTTGTTTTAGGCTTTTTTTTATTTTATTTTTTTCGGATTTTTTGGCACTGTGCATGCACGCGTGTGCAAAGCGCGCGCGTGCCCACGCAGCGTGGGAGGAAGCGAACCAGCAGTGAGGTAAGTTAGAACCCACCCCTGGCACAGGTGGTCTCATGGGGCCTCAGTGTGGCCCGTTTTTGGCTGGCAGAGTGCTGCTGGAGGCTGGGGTGGCTGCACCCTGGGCACTCCCATCACCCCCACACACCCCACATCCCCAGCCTGTGGAAGAACTACAATGCTGATCTTGTCCTCAAAGAAATCCAGTTTGACACCCCTGCTCTAGAAAATGATGGGAAGCTACAATTAATGGGTAATGTTCTTGTTAGAATGGTGTTCACTTTTCAAATAAGAGAATTGTCTTGTTAAAATTTAGCTTCTGTTTATTTCCCAATACAGTTTGAGGCAATGTTTTTCTGTAAAGTCCTAAATAGTTTAGGACCAAGATGCTTGGGGGGGCATTTCTTTTCTTGGGAATCCATTTTTAAGTTATAGCTATCTTCCGAGGCTCAGGTCTGCATTTATCCATCAAGAGATCTGGTAATCAAAGTTGAGGAATAAAAAGGGTTTTTTTAAAAAAATAATCTCACTTACAGAACTTCACCTCCAAGAAAATTGAAAATGTCTTTTTTTTTAGTTATCTTGTTTTAAAGCCATTTTTATCCCAGTCAGCTTTTAAATCTTGTTAAGTATAATGACTTTGTTTTGTTTTATTTTTGCTTAGAAGCTTTCAAGATGTTTCTTGATTACACGCTTCTCTTGGTCTCTAGATGACCAGAAACAATGTTTTTTTTTAAAAATAAAGCATTAGATAACAGAATGTTATTTTTTCAAAACTTCTAGGCAGGTATTCTTTTACCTTTTTTTACCTCAGGAAGAAAAATTGAGTTTTCCTATTATTGTGACACTAGGACAACTCAGCTTCATTTTATCATAATCTTAATTTCTATAAATACTGTTTATTATTTTAAGGGTTAAAGCTTTAAGTAAGGGTGAAAGTTCTTGAGTTCAGTTTCATGCAAAATGAATTGAATGTTTTTGTGTGTTGATGACTACATGGATATTCTGTGTCAGGTTTGCTTTTAAGGCTGGAAATTATTCTTGACATTGAAACATATTCCCAAAGTGAGTTGAATGTTTTTGTGTGTTAATTTAAATTACCTGCCAATATGCCTGACATATGTTTCAATGAAAAACTTAAAACTAAGCATAACAATTGGTTAATCTTAAAAAGATGCTACTGAACAATTTCTGATTTTTTTACTTCCCCTAGACTAATAGGGCTATTTTCCTACTATGAAACAATACATATATAGATATATTTTATAAACAGAAGAACATAAAGCACACATAATATGGTAAATTATAAAATGACTATTATGAAGGCAGCTGATGATAAATATAATTTTATGTTGAATAACAATATTATTTATAACGTAGTGCCTTGAAGCCTAATGATTTATTCATTTTTTCAGAATTTTTGTTTTATGAACAAATGTCATCTGGTTCATGAAGTGAACCAGATGACATGTGAAAGACATTTTTTTTTTAGAATAGAATAGAATTCTTTATTGGCCAAGTGTGATTGGAACACAAGGAATTTGTCTTTGGTGCATATGCTCTCAGTGTACATAAAAGGACAAGATACATTCGTCAAGAATCATAAGGTACAACACCTAATGATTGTCATAGGGTACAAATAAGCAATCAGGAAACAATCAATATTAATATAATTTTTCTTTTCATTTTTCTTCTAAGAAGTCATTCCCAAAGAGTCCTTTGGGAGTTGGGCGGCATACAAATATAATAAATAAATAAATAAATAAATTTGGAAACACATTTGTTCTTTTTCAAGTTGGCACCACAGGACTTCCTATTTTTCTATCAATAACTCAATATATCTACTGTTCTTGTGTGTTTTGTGAGCTTCAGTCAAATAAGTATAATAGAAAAATGCTAATTTTTTCAAAATAAAGTTATTGCTACTGCTGCTGTTGGTCCTCCTTTATTATTGAATTTATATTCTCCTTTGGCAGCTCAAGACACTATACATTGATATCCTCATTTTCTCCTAACATTTACTCTTTTAGGTTGATTGAACTTAGAAATAATGACTAACCCAAATCACCCAGTTCAATGATACAGTGGTGTCAAGCGCATAACAGTAAACCAAGAAAACTAGATACTCACAAAATGTACTTAGTTAGGATTAGTGCAAGGAAATATGTTACAGGAATTTGGCAAGCAGATGTTGTATTTTAGCCTTTTATGGATTAGGTTAAAGTGATGCGATACTTCATTGATGCTTTTGTTCCTCTTCCTAACTTTCTTTTGACTTCAGTTCACCATACCATTCTCAGAAGCTCTTTAAGGTATATTTTTGGTATGTAGTGACCCAATTAAAGAGCCGAGGTGGCGCAGTGGTTAGAGTGCAGTACTGCAGGCTACTTCAGCTGACTGTTCAGCAGTTCAGCGGTTCAAATCTCACCGGCTCAAGGTTGACTCAGCCTTCCATCCTTCTGAGGTGGGTAAAATGAGGACCCAGATTGTTGGGGGCAATATGCTGACTCTGTGAACCGCTTAGAGAGTGCTGTAAAGCACTGTAAAGCGGTATATAAGTCTAAGTGCTATTGCTATTGCTACAGCAAATTAAGGGAAGCGAATATTGGGGGTGTTAGAATCAACCAGGATCTGATTGGCATTTGTAATTTAAAGAATTGAGTCAATTTAATCTGTATTTATGATATAAAACTCTGTTCAGTTATGCAATATATGAATCAATTCAATTTGAAGATTCAGTTCAGAAAAATTATGTGTATGTATAAAAGCAATCAAACAAGGTGTCAAACCATACACGAGACATATGTTCACTATTTTTACTCAAACAACAAAATGTTTGGGTTGTAATTTTTCCTTCACTTGAACAGTCATATAAACAAAACAAAAAAACACTTCAGTTGTCTGGTGTATGAATAGATGAGGTGCAAAGAATAGAGAATTAAAAGAAGGAAATAATCAGTATCAAATAAAATCTTTATTATAATCATAGACCAGCACATTGGAATGTATCATGAAAACAATTCAAAATTTTTAAAAAGCTAAAAGATATAAAACATATACATAAAAACAAGACTACACCAACATTAGGAAGGTGGGGTACACAGGGCCAAAGAGCATAAAAGATAGAAAAAGTACATTTAAAAAAGAAAAAAAGGTAAAAATATAAAACTATGTATAAAAACAAGAGCCTAAAATGAGTCTAAAGGGAGAGGTAGGGAAATTAAATTAATGTAGGGAAGCATAAAACTTAGTATATGGCAAAGTAAATCTATCATAATACAAAACACTCTTAAATAACATAATAGATGTCATTAATACCAGTTTGAGGCACAGGTCATCCATGATTTGATGTAGTTCAAGCACTGCTACATAGAACCTGGCAAGGATAGTGGCCGGATTACCATCTGTAAGTAGCAGGGAGGTGTAAAATTGTTCTGTCCATGTATTTATGCAGTAATAGTGAAATGAGGCTAGTACAAATGTCTCTATAGTACAGGTATTATAGGCACATGATCTGTTATTTCTGTATTCTGAGTTACTGGAGCATTGTCTCTCCAGGTAGAGAATTTTCCTATATCAGATTTAAAGGACTTTGAAATTATCAGTAGGTGTCATTTATTTAAAATGTTACAGAAGCAAAAAAATATAAAACAAACAAAAACATATTATGGTTTATGATGCTTCTAGGTATTGCTAGGGAAAGAATAAATAGTTATTTAATATAATTCAGAAACATAAATATTAAATGATTTAATTTATTGTACTGTTACTTTTGCATTTGTCATCAAAACTGGCAGAGTGAGAGTCAAAAGAATTATTCAAAGATATTACATTCTTGATCAGTGAAGAATGACTAGGTTGGCTGTAAATATTAAAATCACTGCATTTGAATCCAGTTAAGCAAATTAAAGTCTAACAGCATTATATTTTTTGGCATCCCTCTTTCACCATAATTCAAGGTTACTCTTTGATTGAAAAACTCTCCTGAAAAACAAGTAAACTACTCTTTGTAGTTCACAAAATCTGTGGATAAAGGATGGAAAATATACTACGGCCTGTGTGTTTGATCCCAAAGGAATCTCTGTTTTTATGTCAGAATGAAATCACATTCATAATTGCAGCCAAGTAATCATCTTTTGATGAGATTAAATACATCAGTCTGGCATTCGGTACACATGTTGGAACTGAAATTGAACAAATTCCTAGCCAACATGGAAGTCTTATTCACAAGTCATTTGGAGATTTTAAGTTGAAATAGACCCATTTCAAGATTTTATAGCGTCTGAAAGTTCAGAGAGAGGGGCAAAATGTCAGTTGGAGCCAACCCATTTCTTCTCAAAAAAAGTTTGAAGATTAATAAAAATGTTGAAGTTTTTCAAGATTTTTTTTCAGTTGATAAACCTTATTAACTTGGATGAAAAAGAACTCCATAATAAATACTGAAACTTAATTTTGATGCTTCCCTTCCATATTTATGGCTCAAGGCAACTGTCCGAATGTGGTCAGTTAAAAAAAGCCCTGAACAACTCATAAGATGAAGGTGGACATTTTCAGAACTGACATCTGGGAAGTATCGGTAATTAAGCTTATGGAATGGCTAGATATATATTTCTGGAAAAGTGTTAGTATGGTTTGTGTACTAGCTTATGATCAGGGAATATTGATCAGATTGATCAAGGTTGATTATAAAATTTAAAATACACAGAATTTGAAAATTATTTAAATTACAGAGTCCTTGACTGAAGCAGGGAATTATTGGGGCTTTCACTGAGAAAATAGCTGAAACCTTGCTTCTTGACATGTATGGCACATAGGAAAAAGATGGGGTTTGGACAGTGTTGCTGCAATCATCATCTTGCTGTTGTGGTCTCCTCCGTGGACACTGATGCTAGCATTTCCTCGTTTTGTGGCAGGGGTGGGTTCTAGCTTACCTCGCTGCCGGTTTGCTTCCTCACGTGCTGCGCAGGCGGTGCGCATGCACAGTGCTAAAAACCCAGCTTCTGCACATGCGCAGAAGCAAAAAACAGCTTCTGCACGTGCGCAGAAGCAAAAAACAAAATGGCAGCACCTACGGCACCACCGAGAGAGCCGGTTCGGGGGCATGTCCAGCCAGCCATCGCTGCCGGTTCGGCAAGCAGGGGGAAATCCACGCTACCGATTCTATAGAACCGATCCGAACCAGCAGAAACCCACCTCTGTTTTGTGGTAATATTATAAAAGACAGATTTTATATAAATGACAGATTGATTTGATATGATCCTCATGGGCTCCTAAATGAAGAATCCTTAATAATATTCATTGATGTGCTACATTCAAATCTAAAGATAAAGTTTAAACTGCTTTAGAAGAATTGCAAAACACAAGCATAAATACAGCAATACAAAGATATCGATAAATACAGCAATACAAAGATATTCTTTTGTAAGAATCAACAAATTAATTTAAACTATTATAATTAATAACATGGATACGACCTAATTGCAGGTTAGAAGCTGAGAGAGGATTGAATCATAAAGACAAAACATTGATTTATCTCCCATAGCCAATTTATAATTTCATAAGTACAAGGAGCATTTCTTCAAAGTTCTTTTCTTGTTTAAAAGAATATCTAAGAAATTTGTTTTCATCAAACTGAATAAGGACTAGAGGAAAAAAATTCAGGATGATTTTGCTATGTGGCATTAGGCTCCTGCAACTGTGCTGTTTGTCTTTATAGCCTTATCAGAAATTGTATATAATTGGTAAAAGGAATAGACGTAGTTTAACTAATAAAGAAAAATAAGAATTTAACTGAACTTTTGAAAAGTAAGGGTTGTTTTTTATGTTCTAGTGAATAGGTGCTTGGTAAAATGGAACAAGCCTAACATTTATAATACCTGGATTTGAATTCTAATTTAGCTATATGTTAATTAGCTGAAGGGCCTTAAAAAGGAATGAATGAAACATGGTGATCTTGGATTTCAGCTTTTTAGATTCCCACACACTTAAAAATGCTGTAATTAATGTGACTGTATTTACACGAGTCAAAACAATTTTTAGAGGACATAATCATCAAAGTCTTCCAGGTGATTATGCATGCACATTGTTCCTTATTTTCAGGCTGAAATGATCCTGAATCTCAATCAGTTCATTTATGCATAATGTGGCACTGAAAAATGCACCTAGTGCTTTGGCCTGGGATCAATCTGTATTTAGACTTTCTACCAATAGCCAGCGGGTGTTTAATACTTTATAGAATACTTTGTGATATGTATCCACTTCTTATGTATCTGAAGCAGAAGCTGAGTATTCTCAGAGGGGGCTGATGTTAGTTTTCAGAGTTCTGCTTCGCAGGAAGACCTGCCTGTAGGCAATGCTCCATTCTTGCTCTCAGCGTATGAAACCATTTCTGATTATAATTTTGTCACAACAAACAACTGAGACTGTTACCAGAGGGATGCTATTTGACTATCAGTGGGAGACAAAGCCATTCATGCAGCTCTGGAGAAATGCTTCATGGATTTATGTATCTATTTATTTAAACATCCTATCGCCTTGAGAATTCCTGCCCCCCCCCAAAGAAACCTAATATTTTAATTTAGATAACTCTGCAAAAGTTACAACACCTAGATTTGAATTCTCATGCCATATCTGTCAAACAGACAACAAGTGGTTAAAATAGAGAGTTCTCTATCAAATCCTGCACCTGTCAATAGTGGTGTCCCTCAAGGCAGCGTTCTAGGACCAACACTCTTCATACTTTACATAAATGACCTTTGTGACCACATTATAAGCAACTGCGTTCTCTTCGCCGACAATGTCAAACTATTTAACACCACAGACAATGCTACTACCCTTCAGAAAGACCTTGACTATGTATCAGAATAGTCAAACAAGTGGCAACTTCAAATCTCAATCAACAAATGCTCTGTCCTACACATTGGCAAACAGAATCAGAACACAAAATACAAGCTGAATGGCCACGACCTTGCAGACAACCCTCACTCATATCAAAGACCTTGGACTACTCATATCTAATGATCTAAGTGCCAAAGCCCACTGTAACAACACCGCAAGAAAGGCATTAAGAGTTGTAAACCTAGTCTTGCGC
>QLTV01001684.1:4965109-4980087 GCA_003457575.1 Thermophis baileyi | reverse complement strand
AGCACCTAATTTTATGAACTACACTTAGGTCATGCCGAAGGCGATGTAGTTCTAGGTTTTTCTAAGCCCAGAATTTCAAGTCTGGTGGCGTAAGGTATTCTGTTGCGAGCAGAGGAGTGGAGGACTCATTCGTAAAGTTATCTCTGGACACGCTCTATTGCAGTGGTTCTCAACCTTTCTAATGCCGTGACTGTTGGATCCTGGCACAGAAGACGCTTGAGACAGGCCTGGTAGAACAGCTCTTTATTACAAGTGCCTACAGACTCCAGCAACTCTGTATTCTGACAGCCGGCTTTATATACCGAGCTGTCAGTGAAACCAACCAATCAGGTCTCTCCATTCTCCCGCCAGTCTCAATACACAACAGTGACCCCCCCATGACCCCCCTGCTGCCACGACCCCCCGCCACCGCAACCCCCACTCCACCCCCTCCCCGCATGGGATGCGGTGACAAAGGGGGCGTGGCACCAGGGGTGAAATGCTCCCGGTTCGGGCTTGCCTGCGGGTCGCCGGACAGCTGATAGCGACGGAAGCGGGAGACTTCGCCTGGATACCGCCATTTGGGTTCTTTTACCCTCTGCGCATGCGCAAAGCATTCTGCGCATGCGCAGAGGGTAAAAGAACCCAAATGGCAGCGTCCGGGCAGGTGGGTGAAGTCTCCCGCTTCTGTCGCTACCGGCTGTCCGGCGACCCACAGGCATGGCCAAACTGGGAGCATTTCACCCCTGCAGTGACGGTGGCACCAAGATGGCAGGCTAACGCATGCGGCGACCCCTGTGAAATGGTCATTCAACCCCCAAAGGGGTCGCGACCCACAGGTTGAGAACCGCTGCTCTATTGTATTTATGTCCGATATGCAGTGTGGGTTCCAGACAGATGAGCTGTATTCAAGGATTGGTCTGGCAAATGTTTTGTATGCTCTGGTTAGTAGTGTAATATTACCGGAGAAGAAGCTACGTAAGATTAGGTTAACAACTCTTGATGCCTTTTTGGCGATGTTGTTGCAGTGGGCTTTGGCTCTTAGACCATTTGATATGAGTACTCCAAGGTCTTTGACAGAGTGAGGGTCGTCTGCAAGGTCGTGTCCATTCAGCTTGTATTTGGTGTTCTGATTCTTTTTGCCAATGTGTAGGACAGAGCATTTGTTGGTTGACCAGAATGGTCCCTTCATTCTGATTTCTCAGAATGCACACATGTGAATTTGCTTGTGTATATATGTGAACATGTGTGTGTGTGAGAGAGAGACCAGGAACAAGGAGACCCAGGTACAGATAATCCTCATTTATTGACTACCTCATTTAATGACAGTGCACAGTTACAACAATGACGAAAAAATAACTTTACAACCAATCTTCGCAGATCTGTAAAGCAAAGGAAACCTGAAGTAAGATCATAACCACAGTCATAATTTCATTTAGCAACTGTTTTGTTTAACAGCTGAATTGCTGATTCCAATTATGATACTAAATGAGCACACTACCTATACTGTTTTGCTTTAGAAGCTGGCTGAATGACTTTAAGTTTGTCACTGTTTGCCAGCTCTAGATTGGAAATTCAAAAACTTCAATCTATTGGGCCAGAATGGTTATACACATAAACAAAAGTCCCAAGAATTGTTATGGGAACATATATATTTTACCAATTTAGTTGAATAAGCCTCAAAGCAAAAAGCAGCAGGAACAATAAAGGATCCAGAATATGTTTAAGTGTATCAGAACCATACAAATCATCTCTTTCTTAAAGAAACAACGATCATAAACTATATATACAGTATGTGTTATAATTGGGATCAACAATTGTTAAGCAAATTATTACTGTGCTCTTTATAAAAGTTATTATTTATATATTTGGATGTATCCTTTAGCCTGCTCAAGAATGTTACAGTTCCATTCAGGGGTGGGTTCTAACTTACCTCGCTGCCGGTTCGCTTCCTCCCGTGCTGCGTGGGTGCGCCGCGTGGGTGCGCCGCGTGGGCGCACGCGCGCATGCACAGTAAAAAATAATAATTTTTTAAAAAAATAAATTAAAAAAAATGCTGAAAACAAGATGGTGATGCATGCGCAGTGCCGGAAACTCAGCTTCTGCGCATGCGCAGAAAAAATAAATTTAAAAAAATTCAAAAAAAATATAATGAAAAAAAAATCCAAAAAAGATGGCAGCGCCCTTGGACCAGCACTGACCGAACTGGATCAGTGATGTCATCATGACATCACCAGTGGGTCACTACCGGTTTGGGAGAACCGGTCCGAACTGGGAGGAACCAACCTCTGGTTCCATTTTTATATATCTGAATAGAAAGATTTAACAGCAATTTTCTTTCAGCTTTTTCTTTCCCATTAGCTTGTATTCATTATTGACTTCCTCCTCTTCCTCCATTGTGAGTGTACTCTTTCTACTGTGTGAGATTAGTATCACGTTTTATCCTAGGGTATCATTCTTTTCCTTCATTAAGATGGTCCACTTTCAGAGACTTACAGAATTTAATTAACTTTTGAATGCACCATAACAAGTGAATTGGGAGAGGTTGTGCTTCTTCTGAACCATAATCTAGATTCAGTGATGGAGAGGAGGAGGACTAATATGCCACGTTTGAATCCTGATAAAATGGAGTCCATGTGAATGGATGATTACTTGTTAAGGTCAGTAATGTGAAATTTTGGTTGCATTCCCTCAGAAAGTACAGGTTTTCATTGATTATGAGTGCTCATACAGTCCAGAGGTGGGCTGCTGCCAGTTCGGACTGGTTCAGGCGAACCGGTAGTTCCGACGACCGGCTGGGCCCGTCTACCTGCCCTGGTGCTATCCCGTCCTATATATCTCACTCTCTGGCTCGCTCGCCCCGCCCATGCAGCCAAGCTGATTTCCGCGCCTTGCCTGCTCTACTCACCGCGGGTGCCTGAGAAGGTGCTGGAAGCCGCGTGCAAGCGTGGAAGGTGCGCACGCTCACTTTTCAGTTCTGCACTAGGCGAACCGGTTGTTAAATTATGTGAAGCCCACCTCTGATGCAGTCATATGTTGGAGGCTTAAATGACCTCAGTTTGTAGAAGGACACAGTTTCTCAAAGTTTTGCTCAATTGGGCAAATAGGTTCTTTTTTTTGAACAGGAACAGTCTAACTATAGTTGTCCTGCCTTTTGAATATTTCCATTCACACTATGTGGAATTATCCTTGTACTTGGTCCATAAGGTACAGATGGTACAGAATGGGACAGTTATGTTGCTGCATGGGACACTTGGTGATGCACACCTTACTCCTCTGATGAAGCAACTCAGTGAGGTGCTAAGCCATGTGAAAGGCTTCGTTTTACTCACATAAAGCCCCAACAATCTGGCATCCAGGAATTTGACATATTGCAGGCTCCTTAATTTTGGGACACTTACCATTACACCTTTTAGGTACTTTTTGAAAACCTATTTTTCACCCAGATCTTACATATTATCTCTCTTGTTCTTGCATTTGTTCTTACTACTATTATGTATTAATAATTTTGTTATAAGTGAGTTTGAAGTATAATTGTATGGATGTGGAATAGGACTTTAGTAAACAAACTACTCCTTTTACTAAGCTGGTTTCCTGCCACACACATTTTTGACTACATAGCCCCATAATGTTCAGGCCAAAGGCCAAAGCTGGTTAGAAAAGGCTAACTAGCTTTGGCCTTTGGGCTGGACATTTTTATTTCATACCCATAGAAACTTATTCCTTACTTAAAATAAATAACCAAAGTTACTTAAAAACTGACTTAGCTTTATTGTGTTTGAACTTCTTATCTTTTTAATTAAAAATAGATGGCCATTCAATCATGGTCTCAGTATTTTCTGTTTCAAGAATCCCATTATTTCACTCTTCATTACCAAACAAAATAAATCTGTCAGAATTTTTTTTTTTTGTATGTACTCTTTTCTGATTAACTACCTCCACCATTATTTAAAAAAAGGATTTCAGAAAAGGACATATGAAGCATTTGCGTAAAATCATAAGCAATATTTTTCAGGTTGCTTCAGATGTGCCATATGAACAACATCTAGGCAATGTTTGTCTTCTTACTTTCAACTGAATACACAAAGCAGAAAAATCATGCATCATACTTGAGATACCTTGCTCGTTATTCAGATTCTTTCTGTCATGTTGATGAACAATAGCGTTCAGTTTTTCTGAAGTCTTCATCTGCTCCTTCTGATGTTGCTGAATTGCAATTCCTAGTACCTCCAGCAATCATGTCCGGTGATGAATAATGGTGGAAGTTGTAATTCAGCAACATCTGGCAGCCCAGAGGCTCACTCCTGCTGTATCCCGTGTGAAGCCATGGGTGTTAAAGTGTGAGTGACTGAGAAGGAGTGCTTGTTATAGCTGCAATTTTTCCAGCATCAGGTCCTTAATTACAGAAATAAAAGATAAGGAAAACAATGTTTTGTGTTTATGTTATTAAGGGTGGGCCTTAGGCCATTATATGAGGATAAAAACTATAGTTTGCTGTGTTAATATAAAATATTTACCATGTAAATTGATCCTAGTGTTTGGCATGGTTTTCAGGAGATAGGCTTCAAAATTGCCATAGAAAAAGGGATGATCTGGGCAGCATGATCTGATAGTAAGAACACCATCTTATCTTCTGCAGATGACCAAACTTAGAAACTAAAACACAGTACACAAATGAATTATCATAGTTCACTAAAGTAAAAAGATACCAAAATCAATAAGTTAGAATTGTTTGGTGTGATCCTTCTGGTTAAAATTTATCCTTAAAGGCCAGTACTTCCAAGTTGGAGGACACCTTTAGCAAACTTGCCTAGCTGTTTGGGTATGACAAGCAGAAACTATTAAGGGAATGTCAGCTTCTAAGATACCCAAGCCTGAGTCATGTAGTGTTTATAGATAGTAACCAGAACTTTGAAATGCACCTGGAAACTTACTAGTAACCCTCATAGTTCCTGTAGCAGAAGTGTACCATGACAGTATTGTGACTAACCACTAGAAAATATACTGTATACTGCATTCTGGATCTGCTGAAGTCTTTTGTGATCTGCTTTCAGTCTACTACAACGTGGGGCAACTTTAAAACAAGATGGCCTGCCTGTTGGTCCTAAAATTATGCTTAAATTGATTCCAGCCAGAGATGGGAGAGAATATATTTTGGTGGAAACTGAGTGCTGATTTGCATGTTTTCTGATGTGTCAGCATTTGAAAGTGGAAACCTTTAAAAAACCATCACTATAAAACTTGCCAAAATATTTTGGGTATTCACTCCCCCACTCTAAATCATACTGCTTTATATTTAGATATCATTGAATGACTCAAAATATCCTCTTTAAATTTGGAGTAATCATTTATTTGTCTCTGTGTTACAGATGGGGATATACATTCAGCTCTTCTTCTATGTTTTGTACACATATACAAAACTCCTAATACTGCATTCTCAGTGTTGAACTTTTTTTTCAGGCTGTATCCTTGTTCTGATCTAACAGAAACCCTCTTCTCTAGATTAAACTGCCTGTCCATCATGGTGGCCATAACCCCATCAGAATGGGTTAGACCTAGTGGACTGTTGTATTAAATTGTTTCTCTAATACCATGATTACAAGTGACATATTCATCTCTTTTGCTTGTACTACATTTGTACATTGTTTGTACTATGGGAAGAGGCTGGAAAGAGGAGATGAGGTTACATAAATGCCCCTATCCAATGTATACTTTTTCTGCTATGATGTGTATGGATCATTCATGGTCTGCTTGTAGTTGGATTAAGGATATAACCCCAATACAGTAGCAAACCAGAGAGACTTGCAAGGTAAATTATGGTTACTTTTGCAAGTACTCAAGTTGTTCTGTAGCTATCAAGATTACGGTCTCTTCTCTATCTTGAGAATTCAATAGTCATTAGCTAGCTCTTATCTGTGAGTCAAGATACTTTGAGGAGAATTTATTCATCTTAAGTAACCTTGGTATGTTATTATCTCTTTTGTGATAACTCCAGAGTGATTACTTTTGCCAGATTGAGTGTTGTCTTAAAGCTGCATTTAAAATAATCTTTTCAAACAGTCTGTTCAAACAAACATCACTGATATCTGTCAAAAAAAATATATTTAGGTAATTTTCTACTCTGATGTTGAAATTTTCTATGCTTTCTTGGTGAGTGTCTTCTCACTGTAATATTTCATTTTCCCACAGTAATGAATTATTAGTTATAAGTTGCACACTCTATTTGTTTGAACCAAAAGTTTGTATCAACTGAGAAAATTGAAAAAAAAATGTTTTTCCTACATAAGAACAAATGGTTGATATGAGTCCCACTCATCTGACATCAATTTTTTCCTAATTTCCTTTCATTCATTCATTGTTGTTGTTGTTGTTGTTGTTGTTGTTGTTGTTGTTATTACTTAAGTCAATGGTGCAGTAATTGCCTAAGGTGAGAAATACAGAAATAATTTTACTTTAACTGATAAGGGTTTCTTTTCCTGGCTTTAATTAAAATTATGGATAAAATGGATACAAACTGGATCATCCTTTGGATTAGAGCCTTGTCTAGGCATGGGACCGGGAACAATTGGCTCTGTTGACTTCTCTCTAAAAAAAGACTTTCTGGGAATGTTGAGAGAACACCTTATGGAACTCTTTTGCTTCCCCATTAGTTGGAAACAGGGCCAGTCCAAGACCTTTCTCTGCATGTTGAAAGTTGTGTCTTTTGATTACCCAGGAGAGCAGCAGAGCTAACTAAAAGGACCGAGAATAGACTGTGTGGCACCTAGAGTACTGAACTCCAAGAGAATACCAAGCGAAAGGTATTGGTGTAATTGACAGTGCTTTTGCCTCCTGAAGTATTTTTCTCTCCCTAATTGTAGAGTTGTCTCTGCTTATGGAAAACCAGAAATAATGTTCCCTCTGGGATACAGCTATGAAAATAAGCAGATAGATTTATATTTGCTGTATGTACAAGACTACTTCCCAACCTCCTTGTGTTCCTCTGAGGGGGGGAAAAAGTGCCCCCCAGAATGGAGTGATCACTTGAGCCCCATTCTAAATAGTTGAATCTCTATGCCTAGTGCCTTCTTTTCAAGTCTTCAGTTGTACCTTGATGAGACTTTTGCAAATCAGCCAAATTCTTGCCTCTGTCTAAAATTAAATGATTTATATACATTTGAAAAAGTAATTCAATTATAATACATATAGAATTAACTCTACATTTAGCTGTTCACTTATATTTTACCTGCAACTATATAGATTGCTTTTTCCATTTTCACTCCTTCCTTCCTTCCTTCCTTCCTTCCTTCCTTCCTTCCTTCCTTCCTTCCTTCCTTCCTTCCTTCCTTCCTTCCTTCTTTCTTTCTTTCTTTCTTTCTTTCTTTCTTCTTTCTTTCTTTCTTTCTTTCTTTCTTTCTTTCTTTCTTTCATTTTTAAATCAAGATTATCATTCTGGAATTGTTTGTTTTAAAGGCATGTATTTTTTAAAAAAGGACAGGATGTCACATTAGAACTAGCACTGGAAGCGCAGCAAAATATTCATTATTTATGAATATCATGCTGTCTTCTAAATGCCCATTTTTATGGTGCCATGCTGTTTCTTTATAAATAGAAATCCTTGACAAATGATTATTGCATTTTGATTTGTCCCATCGGAAATAAACTTTCAAAAACTCAGTGGGTCCTCTTGCATTCTGACATATCATATCATAGTTCAGAAGGAAAATATTTTTCACTAACTGTAATGAAAGTTGGAATATTTGGGGAAGATGATGTTTGTGCTTACAAAAAGATGCACATTTCTCATTCAAAATAGCAATAGCAATAGCAATAGCACTTAGACTTATATACCGCTTCATAGTGCTTTACAGCCCTCTCTAAGCGGTTCACAGAGTCAGCATATTGCCCCCAACAATCTGGGTCCTCATTTTACCCACCTTGGAAGGATGGAAGGCTGAGTCAACCTTTAGCCGGTGAGATTTGAACCGCTGAACTGCAGCTAGCAGTCAGCTGAAGTAGCCTGCAGTGCTGCACTCTAACCACTGCGCCACCTCGGCTCATATACATACTGAAATATACATACTGAGTCTAAACTCAACAAACTATCAGCACTGAGGCCTAATGGAAGTAAGAAATAGCAACATCATACTTTAAAATAGTTTTTCTGAAAGCACTGTACATGTAACAGAGTCATTTTGTTTTGTTTTTTATGAAGAACGACATCTTACAAATGTTAGTAATAATATGATAAAAAAAAAGTTTAAGGCAAAAGCTGCACCCTCTTCCGCCATGTCACATTGCACATTCAATTAAATCTAATCTCCCAAATATCTGACAGTCTCAGTATCTGTTTACCATGGATTTCAACCTCAGTCCTTCTTTGATATAAATCTAATATAATTGTAATTAAATCAATTCCAATATACTGTACTATAAATTGCAAAAGATCTGTTATGCAAAGGAACTTCTAAAGAGTGATAGTTGATCACAAATAGCTATCCGTTTATTCTGATACACATTCATGTGCAGGAATCAATTGAGGAATCCTTACTGTAGATTATTGCAGATAAATTAATCTGAAACTGATTACCCAGTTTCTTGCAGGTTTATTCATATTTGCAATGGGGTAAACCCAGGTATTTGCAATTTAATGTATTGTCAGGATCCAAAAACCAAGAAATAGCAATAGCAATAGCACTTAGACTTATATACCACTTCATAGTGCTTTACAGCCCTCTCTAAGCGGTTTACAGAGTCAGCATATTGCCCCCAACAATCTGGGTCCTCATTTTACCCACCTCGGAAGGATGGAAGGCTGAGTCAACCTTGAGCCTGGTGAGATTCAATCTGCCAAACTGCTGGCAGCCGGTGATCAGCAGAAGTAGCCTGCAGTACTGCACTCTAACCACTGCGCCACCGCGGCAGACACGCTGAGGTACTTCAAAACAGTTTCCTTTATTGTTCCTCATCTGTAGATAGAAATCTTGCAAAACTAAAGAAAACTACTAGCATCACTAAAGATATAATCTGGGAACTTCCAGGGAGGTGTTTTATTGACCCCCTTTCTCCTAGCCAAACTATCTGTCTCTTGCTCCTCTGCAATGCAGCCATTTCCTCCTGGGAATTTGGGCTACATTCCACCACATTTAAACTCCATTAATTTTAATGGAAAGCTAGAATAGGACCCAGTTCATTGTAACTGGATCTGCAATGGTTTTAGTAAGTTTCAGTGTCTCCTTTGTACTCTGATTCAACATTATTGTTTATTAGACCTAGTACAGATTATCACCATATCCACTTACAAAGCTTCTGAGACAATTCGGCTTGGATCCAATGTTTCTCTTGATTCTGATTGCCAAAAAGTTGAAGAAGGGGCATATATATATGCATTGGCAAAAAAAGAGTGGAAATGCATGTACATGCATAACTGTATGTATATGCAGATACATATTTCGTTTATGTAAGTTAAAAATAAATATAGTACATTTTATCGGAGCGGAGAAGACTGTGATTTGGGTACTCCTAAATTTGATGTCTAGAAGCAAACTTTTGCTGGGCAAATTTCTCAGTATTTTGATGGTTATCTATCTTTAAATGTGGCCTAGACATCTGTTCAGAGGACATCTTCAAACAGAAAGCTGTCCTCTGGCAGTTCTTCAAACCCCAGGATTAGTTTTGAAGAGCAATTTGATAAGTAGTACAGTGACAAACTTGAAAGTTGGTCGATTCTAGGGGAGAAATTCCATGTCAGATTTTATCATTATCATGTCTGAAGCAGAGTCTCAAGACACTGTTAAACTGCCATAAATAATATGGAATAAACTATACAAATGGTTAGAGGATAGAAGGAAGAAGTGAAAGGACGTATATTAAGGGTGAGTTAAAAGTGAGGAAACGAGAGCATTGATAACTTTAGTTATTACAATAAATATTTAATGTAAAGCATTATAGAAATTGTAAGAAATAAGGAATATGATATATAAATATGTTAAGAACAAGGGAAGTAAAATGTAATATGTAATATGTAAATATTTAAAAGGGAAAATTTAAAAGGTCGATACACACCGATGCAGACTTGTTGTAAAAGGGGAATTTGACCCCCCACTGTTTTGTTTTATATTTGTTTTATATGTGTATTTGTTGGAGTTGTTATGTCTTTTAAAAATAAAAAATTATAATTAAAAAAAACCCTTCTTAAATATTATACTGGGCCCACTTTATGGCTTGGTCCCAGCCTCTGTTAAACTGTAGCTCTTTAACTGATGAAATGGGGCACTTCTGATTTATATATGGATCAGAGGTGGGATTCACATAATTTCCCTACCGGTTCGCCCAGCACCGAAAACGCTCGCTTCGGTCACGTGCGCATCTTCTGCACATGCGCGTGGCCTTCCATGCATGAGCTTTGCTTGCGCGCATGGCTTGCACGCATGTACATGGCTTGAAAACGTGGCTAAATAAGATGGGATAGCGCCAGGGCGGGTCTGCAGGTCGCTACACGCATGCGCGCCGCTTCAAAATGTGCCTAAATAGGATGGAATAACGCCAGGGCACCGAGGTGGGGGGGTGGGCCCACCCGCAGGTCGCTACTACCGGTTTGCCCGAACCAGTCCGAACCGGCTGAATACCATCTCTAATATGGATCTGAGCATAGTTCAACAAACAACATTGAATGAGTAGTGAAATCAAAGTTTTTTTCTTCTGTCAAAAGGAAAATAAAATTCAGTTTTTTAGTTGGCTCCTTTTCCAAAAGAAAAGCAAAGGATACTAATATTTTTCAGCACTATGTAGCTATTTTTTAGCACTGCAATGTCTGGATTGCAAAACTTTGGATGGCAGTCAGATGGCAGCAAAGAGGCACAAAACACTCTAAAACTTTGCTGCCATCTAGTGGTCAGAGTTTGCAGCTCATATATGATAGCTTGAATGTATCAAATCCATAATTCAGAATTTCCTTCAGATTTTAACTTTATTTGGAAACACAGTGTTTTCATATGCATACTATGCATGTGTCAGCCTATAACTGTCAATGTACTGAAATAGACCAGCTAAAATATGTGATGACAAATGAGATAGCAATAGCAATAGCAGTTAGATATGTACTGCTTTACAGTGCTTTACAGCCCTCTCTAAGTGGTTTACAGAGTCAGCATATTGCCACCAATAATTTGGGTCCTCATTTTACCCACCTCGGAAGGATGGAAGGCTGAGTCAACCTTGAGTCTGGTGAGATTTGAACTGCCAAATTGCAGGCAGCCGGCAGTCAGCAAAAATAGCCTGCAGTACTGCACTCTAACCACTGTACCACCGTGGCTCAATAGTCTATTCTGTTGCTGGACTTCAAGATCCAATGACAGATGTAAAACTGTCATTACAGAAGTATTTCATACAAGTAAAGGGAGCACACATGTAATGTATGCTTGTGTGTATATATACATGCATGTGTGAATGCACACACACGCATACACACAGAGTTAAAATTCTTAGTAAATTTTCTATAAAGAAAGGAAGTCATCAGATTTTATTTTCTTTGTTAATTTAATTGTACTGTCACTTTATAAGTGCTTGTGGCTGTTTGAGTGTTTTATAAACTTTAGGGATACCATATCAATGTCAGGCTTTAAGGGGCTTTATTACATTAATTTTAAAATGCCAGATTCAACAGGCTGTGGAATTGATTTATAATCATGCTAAAACTATAGGGCTTTTTTAATTTAGTCCATTTCAACTCATTAGACTTAAAGACTTTTTTCAGTCTACATTACATAAAGTTTTGATAGAAGTTAGAGGCATTCATCAGTTTACTTCATTTAATTCTTTCTTTAACCGCCTTTTCCTCATTTCATTTTCTGCTGAATGGTTGATAGATCCCCTCTCTTTCTAATCTTTTTAGGTGCTGAAAATTAACATTTCATTAATGACTTAAGAGACATAATACCCAGCCAAGTCCTGCTGATCTTGAAAGCTAAGCATGATTGGATTGGATTTTTTTTTCTTGGATAGGACAATAGGCTAAACTGAGAAGTCAAAAATATCCCTGAGGAGGGCAACAACAAACTATATCTGAATTACTGTTATGAAAACAGCACAAATGCAGTCTGCCAGGGTCAAGCTTGATTCAAGCATATCTTTACTTCCAACGAACCAGTTACTATAATGGATGATAAATCAGCATCCTCTCATGCTTGAATGTCAAGATAATTACTGTATCAATTAGCTTTTTTCATACTGGTTCCTATCTTATAAGCAAGTAAAAATGTTTATTTATGACATTCACCTTCCCATGAGATCTTCCTGGAGAAAATCTAAAAATCTAGAAATTATAAGAAATAGAAGTTATATTAATAGTATCCATAGCAAAATTGGCTGTTCCTACTCTTTAAAGCAAGAAACCAGAGGATCTACTCCTTAAGGATCCATAGAGCTCTCCCTATGACACTGAACTGTCAGATGACTAGGCTTGGTTTCTGCTGACCAGACATAGATTTGTTCTAAGCAGAACAAACTGGTGGGGGCATTCTATATATACATGTACATGTACATGTACATATACAATAGGTGTCTGTGTGTCACTACAATCTGGACAGAAGAGACCATATGAACAGGAATTATATGTGTTATGTATAATTAGTACTCCCCCCAGATTCACAGTATATGTTGATTCAGAAAAAAAATATCTATGTTGTATTTATTAATGAATTGTCCATTAAAGTAATAGATTTAATAACAAATAATCCTATCACGATAATGCCTGTATCCTATCAATCCTGAATAGGTATATGGATGAGACCCTAATTGTGAGTTCTGTTTCCAGCTAATGCAGTTACTTTTGTGTTTATGTAGATGTGTGTCTCTAAATAATTCAATAGATAAAGAAAAGGCAATTATTTAGGCCTAATAAGATGATTTGAAATATTGAGACTATGCCTTTGGCCCATGATTTTTATTTTCTAATAAATAATAACTCTATGGGCTTATGTAGGTCTCAGAATTTTTCTGTTAATGAATAGATTTGTGAGAGGCTTTGTGACATTTTTTAACCTGTTTGTTTAATTTGAAAGGTCCAAGAATATTTCACCCAGTTATGATAGGTAGCAGTTCCTAGTCTCATTTGAGTAACCACAGAAAATTAAGCAGAAATTGGACCTGATTGTTATTTGGAGACAATAAGCAAATCCCAAAGTTGTAGGCTTGGTAGGAAAGCTGAAAACATTTCCCAGAAGAAGGTAGTGGAAAATTACTTCTTTATCATTTGGAAAAAAAAATTGGCCATGGAAATCATAAGAATAGTGTCCATAGGACACATTATTCCAATAGGCTCCAAAGTGCTATCCTTATGGTACTATACTCTAGTGTAATATAATATATAGTACATATACCAAGCTATGTACAAACATGATTTTTTATGATGAATGCTTCCAAAAAGCTCTTTTAGCCTTTTAGTTAATTCTCTACATGGAATAATTTAAATGCAATCCTATATCAATTGGTAGAGCATCCTAATGGATCTTACTTCTTACTTGAGACACAGAAGTATCCTGTAGATGGCTAGGGGAAAATGCTTGTGTTTGCTGACGTTTTCTAATTGCCCCTAACTGACTCTGACAGTTAGAAATGAAGAGGCAGAATTTTACAACAAACACAAAGAAACAGTCTTTGTTTCATCCAATGAAACAAAAAATCCATGACAGGTTGGATTACATTTTTTACTAAAATATTTGGAAAGCAGCATTTTAAAAAAGAAACACAAAACAATAAAGACTAGCAGAGGTTAAGGTGATATTATGAGAAGAAATTTTGCACCAAGTAAATCAAACGATAGTTCTTTATTGGACACCTATGTCATCTATAAACAAAAAGATACTGTTTCTCTCTCTCTCTCTCTCGTAACCATAAAACTATCAGAGTATATTCTATACAACCTCAAGCTGCAAATCAGAATAATCATTATATACTGCATACAATAACCGGTACTACATTTACTCTTGGCGAATAATACAATATGTTTCTGTAATGCAAACTGTAAGGTGTATTTGAAACATTTTTGTTTCTACTTCCTATGCATTGCTTTTTTTAGGTGAGGAAAAGAACAGGTGTAACTTCCGTGGTCTAGTAGTCAACTTAAATAGTCTCCTTACTGGCACAGTTAACTTTTCATGTTGCTATGCTGCCATCCCAAAGGTAAATGACAGCAAGCTGTTGCTGCAGAACAATCGATAGTTTTCCAAGTTGGAAGTATGAACTCCCCCAAATTGTTAAAATAGACTTATGAGTTCTAAGGATCCAGAAGGCCGCAAAGGGATACAAGCAGCCCACACACTTTGCTGCCATCTGGTGATCTGAATTTCCACAATAATTATAATAAACCTTATTTTTATCCTTCTAAATATGCCTTACTTGTCCTCATCAATAATGCCCAGAGTGCTGGGAGTTGGGCAACATATAAATTTAACAATAACAACAACAATAATAATAATACCAAGAAACATATCAACTAATGTACAAGACAGCTGCAGTTCTAACTAAGTACTTGAGATGCAAAATAAACAAAGAAGAAAAAATTGACCACCAAAATGAAAGATCATGCTGGAAAATAAGATCAGCAAGCTGAGATCAGATGCACATAAATTAGAACAGATGAAAGAAAAGAAGCTAAAGAACAAGAATATTCAACCACAACAATACACGAGCACACAATAGATACAAACTTAAGGTAAACCGCACCAAACTCGATTGCAGGAAATACGACTTCAGCAACAGAGTGGTCAATGCCTGGAATGCACTACCTGACTCTGTGGTTTCTTCCCCAAACCCAAAACTTTAACCTTAGACTATCTATTGTCGACCTCACCCCATTCCTAAGAGGTCTGTAAGGGGCGTGCATAAGCGCACCAACGTGCCTACCGTCCCTGTCCTAATGCCCCCCTTTATTCGTATCCGTCTCATGTATACATGGTTATACTTTTACTGTAATCTTATCTATGCTTGACAAAGAAATTAAAAAAAAAATCTGTCACCCA
>QLTV01001684.1:4937475-4949018 GCA_003457575.1 Thermophis baileyi | reverse complement strand
ATCTGGTGGGACACAAACAAAGCCACCAAAATTTTTGTTAATGTGTTTCTGAGTTCCTTGTTCCTTTCCAATGAGGGGAAACAGGAAGGCTCCAACAGGGGAAAACAGCAGGCCACGATCTCCGGTGTGGAAGCAGGCCCCGACGAGGTGCTCCCCGTATGGACCCTGATGAAACACGCCCAGGAGGCCCACTGCTAAACGGCCTCGACCGTCTCCCTCCCAGACAGCCGGATGCTTACAAACAGCGGCCATCTGTGAGTTGTTCCATTACAGTTTCAAAAGTTTTTCACTCTCTCAGAGGCAGGAAAAGTGTGTGTGCCTGGAACAAACAGTCCCGTTTCAGGTTTCAACACACATTTGAGACCCAATTCCACCCTATTTCAGTTACACGGAGGGCTTTGAGAAGATTATTGAGCGTGAGTGTGGGGAATGTTTGATAATCTGAATCAGGTGTGAGGAAGGGTTTGCTTTAATTAGTTTGTCCCCATCCAAATCTGGTGTATGATTTTTAACCTATTTGCGGTGGCAAAAATTGGCCTCCATTGGTGCCAATTCAAATGTTCTCTTCCAATATAAATAGCAGGTGCAGGAAAATCAATCCAGATTCTTTTCTTATCTTTTCTTTTCTTTTCTTTTCTTTTCTTTTCTTTTCTTTTCTTTTCTTTTCTTTTCTTTTCTTTTCTCTTCTCTTCTCTTCTCTTTTCTTTTCTTTTTTCTTCTCAGAACATCTTCACTGAGTAGTTCCTCTCCACTACAAAAATTTCTTTGGGAGGATCTACAGACCAATTTTCAAGCCAATTCAGTTTTCCTGTGTTGAGTCAGGAAATAATTTTGTTCTCTGGTAATGTGAATGGCTTTGCTTTTAATACAGAAAGGCACAAAAATACCTTCTCTTTCATCCTTCCAGACTCTGTATCATGCATGCCAATGAGTTGGTATTAAAAGCTAAGAACACAGAGATGATTATAGTTCTATTGCTGTGATGGGCCAGCTCTTTGATCGTGCTGGCAGGAATTCTGGGATTAACAACCTAAAGTGGGTGTTAAATTAGGAAAGGCTATTACAGGTGATAATCTAGCAGCATATGCCGATGTTTCATTTCCCCCTCCTATGAATACACTATTAATACTTTCTGGGGGGGAAATTGTACTCTTTCCTCAAACATTCTCATTCCCAAGAAATCGCTAAAGAGATATCTGCTTGTGAAATTTCTAACATAAAAGCTGGCACTCAGGAATACTGATTTTATTTAACACCGTGTGAAAAAAATGTTTATAGAAATCTGTGCAGATGGTATATGAATGTGATTTCTCATTCTACAAATGTTTATTGACTAATTCCCTGCTGTTCGTCACAGTCAAGTCTCAAGCCGTTGACAATGCTACAAAGATGTTGCTTGTTATTGTTTCCTTAAACAAAAAGAAAGAATCAAAGTGTTTCAGTTAGATTAAACTTCAAAAGGCCCCCTGACAATAGAAATTTGATACATAGTTTACAAGTATATAATTCAGAAGAATATTTGCAGAATTGTCACTTGTTTGTATATGCATATGTGTGAAACCTCATTAAACAGCTCTCTTTCTAACATCTGTAGAGAATTTGTTTTAATTAGAATTTATTTCCTAAATGGTAGTCCATGAAGGATCTTGTTCTTAACCTATCTGACAATTAAAAAAGAACTTTTGGCTGAGAAATATAATAGTAAAAAAGTCCTGCCAACTTAGGTAGATTTCTCATTGGTTCAAGGGATAGCTTTTATTGGTTGATTTTTAAAGTCATCATCTCTGAAAAAAATTAGGGTTTAGCTAGCGTTACATTACTAACACAATTCGTTGACAATAATAAAAATAATATAAAGAACTGTAATAGCAATAATTAACAACAACAGTAATAATTAAATAATACTTTTAGTATATAGATTATAAAAACACATCTTTTTCTCCTATCCATAACTCATAGCAAGCTAAGGGATGTTAATTTTTTGTTTTGTCACAGGAGGAATGATTGACTCCTGTCTTTGTCACAGCCCTTTTGCTTCTGACTTTGTCCCTTAAATCTTCATACTCTCCTAAGTGGTGCTTTTCTGCTGAGTCCATAAATCCTAGAATTAGGTGAATTTGGTTTACCAAGTAACAATAACAAAAAAGAAGCAAGATTTCTGACCCAGGAAGTATATACTTCTATATTGGAAGAAATGAATTAGGGAAATAATTGTAAGCACTTTTGTGGACATAATAGATTTCCTTTAGTAGCTAAAAAGATGACAATGCATCATAATGTCATGAGTGAAACAAATCACATAATTCACATTATCTACTCAATAATATCATGATGCACATGGTATCACTTGCTCACATGTCTGCTCCTTCAGATGCCCAGGGTGAATATAACAGAATAGGAAGAGATTTGGAGGTCTTCTACTCCAACTAAATGGTTGCCAAATCTATTCTTAGAAACCTCCAGTGATGGAGCACCACAACTTCTGAAGACAAGCCATTTCACTGATAAATTGTTCTGTCAGGAAATTTATCCTTATTTCTAGGTTGGTTCTCTCCTTGATTAGTTTCCATCCATTGCTTTTTCTTCTGCCTTCAGGTGTTTGGAGAATAGGTTGAGCCCCTCTTCTTTGTGGCATTCCCTTAGATATTGGAACACTGTTATCTCTCTCCCTCCCTCCCTCCCCCTTTCTTTCTCTCTCTCTCTCTCTCACACACCCACACACACAATATATAATATATATATTTTGAGATGGCAAAATGGACTTGTTTGATTAGGAAAAACACAATGACTAATTTTTATCAATGACTGGAACCCCTTTATGGGATTTATTCTGAAAATGGAAAAAACATTAACTTGTGATTGATGGGTTTGATGATTAGAAAGGGTAAAATATGGAAAGAAAGAAGCCAAGAAGTAATCTTAGCAAGAGAAGATAAAATATAAATATATTTATAACTGCTATAAAAAAGATTGAAAGCCACTCCATTATATATTTTATTCCTTTTCTCTTTATTTCCCTTTTCATCTTTTTTCTTTCTTTCATTTCTTTCTTATCTACATATTACTTTTTTATTTAAATTTGTAGTGATTTTACTTTGTAAAAATCATATTTTTACAATATTTACAATATTTTTTTGAAAAGGAAGATTATGAGAACATTTTCACAACATTTGTTTTAACTGAAACTAGCCTTGGTGAATAACATTCAGCCACTGTTATGTGCTGTATCTCCAACTCTTGGAAATATATATCAGTAGACTGGTCAGCAGCTAAGACACATAAAATTTAACAGGCTGCCCTGTTGAGAAAAGATTTTCCTATCTAGAATGTTGCACGAGAATTTAGGTCTATGAAACAATTTAATATTATGATCATGAGGATATTATAGGTTTAAAGGAAGATTCTTACTTGGAAAATGAAGTGGGTAAGGAGAAAGGAGCAGACCTATGGCAATTGTAGTATGTTAGACTTAAATAGTGTGAATGTTATTTCTAAATGTTGCCACACAAGACAGATCCATACAACTCATTATATTTTCAAGTGGAGACAGCTCAATGCCTCTATATTGTTTGGTCTTTATCAACTTTGGCCATTTAAGTTTACTGGCAAGGAAATGTAGAATCAGGCAGAGATCAGTGTAGCAGGGGTGGGTTCCAACTCACCTCGCTGCTGGTTCACTCCCTCCCGCGCCGCACGGGCGTGCCTCATGGGCGCGCACGCGCTTTGCGCATGTGCACATGCGCAGTAACAAAACAAAAAAAAGCCAAAAAAAAAGATGGCAAACACATGCACAGTGCCGGAAGTCGGCTTCTGCGCATGCTCAGAAGGGAAAAAAATAAATACAAAAAATTCAAAAAAAAAATAATCAAAAAAAATTTGAAAAAAATTCAAAAAAAAAGATGGCGGCACCCACGGACTGACACCGACCAATCCGATTCGGTGATGTCATCATGACATCACCAGTGGGTCACTACCGGTTCAGGCGAACCGGTCCGAATCAGGAGGAACCCACCCCTGCAGTGTAGGACTATCAGAACCAGGGGTGAAATGCTCCCGGTTCGGGCGTGCCTGCCGGTGGTCGGAGAGCTGGTAGCAACGACAGCGCGAGGATTCAGCCACCCACCCGGATCCCGCCATTTGTTTTTTTACCATCTGCGCATGCGCAAAGCGTTTTGCGCATGCGCAGAGGGTAAAAGAACCGAAATGGCGGCGTCCGTGCGGGTGGGCGAAGCCTCGCGCTGCCGGCGCTGCTGGCTCTCCGACCACCGGCAGGCATGCCCGAACCGGGAGCATTTCACCCCTGATCAGAACTACACTGAATTATTAGACTGCATCAAAGAGATACAGAAAATTAGACCAAGCTCTGGATCTATTCTACTAACAAAGTTCAGTTTTTCTGTCACTGCATATGAAATTGAGATGAGATGAGATGAAATTATCAGATGAGATTACAAGAAGCAGATGTTATATTTGAATGATGTTAATTGGGCATGGGATAATTCTGATATACAGAATTTTTTAAGCAATCAGAGTTCTAAACTAACTTGAAATGTTGGTTTTCCAGGGTCTCCATTTACTCCCTTCTACTTTCTATGTAGAATAGATATATAATTTTCCATTGTCAGAACTGAACAGGTCAGGAAAACCTGTGTCATGTGATTCAGCTGCAGGTGCACATCAACCTGCAAATGCTGAAAAGAGTGTCCTTTACATATTATTTGTCATTTTCTTGCTTATGCTCCAAATAAAAAAAGTGTTGGCTCTGAAAAAAAAAAAACCTGCATCAGGGATGGGTTCTGGCTTACCTCACTGCCAGTTCGCTTCCTCACGCACCACGCGGGTGTGCCGTGTGGGCGCGCGCACATGCACAGTGCTAAAAACCCAGCTTCTGTGCATGCGCAGAAGCAAAAAACAAGATGGTGGTGTCTATGGCGCCACCAAGAGAGCTGGTTCGGGGGGGGTGTCCAGCCGGCCATCACTGCCAGTTCGGCGAGCGGGGGGAAATTCCCGCTACTGGTTCTATAGAACCAGTCTGAACTGGCAGGAACCCACCTCTGACCTGCATATCAAGCACATTAGTGTTCATTCATTTAAAATGGAGGGTGAATTTTTTTATTCTTTTTTCATGATTTGAGTACAAAATGGTCTTCTAAAGATTTTTTTTAATTCAATTTGTCAATATAAATAACTGATTAGCAACCAGCAATTTCAATTGCTGCATTGCCAAAAACTTAGAAGACTAAAGGGTTTATTTAAATTTCTAAGACCTGTTTGTGACAGTTGTCTTCCTACATAAGCACATAGAGCAATGTGTCTCAACCTTTGCAACATTAAGATGTGTGGACTATAACTTCCAGAACTTTCCAGTCAGTATGATACAGAATTCCCCAGCCAGAACATAATGACTATCCATGCATCCATCTTCCTAATGCACTGTAGAGCTAAGCTTGCATAGGACATTAGAACAACTCTTTTCCAGCTTCAAAAGAGGTAGAACTGCCAGATCTAGCATGCAAAGATTTGGAAAACCACTAGATGGCAGCCAGAAGATACAAAATTCTAATCCTTTGATGTCATTCTGAGGACATCTGGATTTTTGCAGCCCAAGTCTGATAACCCTAAAAGGCTCTATTCATAGGGATAGAAAACGTATAATTATTTATAAGTTTATAATTATTTATTTAAATCACCATAATATCTTAAAACCTAAGTTAGTTATGATTGTCTATAAGGAAAAATAAACCACCTCTGGGACCAATATAACTGTATCCTATTTAGAGAGGAGGAAAGCTTGAGAATGTGCCATTTGGTTGGGATGGAACCTTTGCAGCTTTCTGTATCTTACCTGAGCTTATGGAGAATGTAATGTTTCACTCAGTATATCGTATACAATATTGAAAATTACATTATCCTATATTACCAACCTTACCAGCTCCTAAGATATTAAGTAGACTAACAATGGATGGAAACTAATCAAGGAGAGGACCAACCTAGAAATAATGACAAATTTACTGACAGAACAATTAATCAGTGGAATGGCTTGCCTTCAAAAGTGGGTGCTCCATCACTGGAGCTTTTTAAGAAGAGATTGGACAACTATTTGTCTATAGAGTCCCCTGCTTGAGCAGGGGATTGGACTAGAAGACCTCCAAGACCTCCAAAGTCCCTCCCAACTCTGTCATTCTGTTATTTAAATCAAAATAGTTGAGTTTTTAAATTATTTAGATTTGATTATATAAAAACAAACAAACAAAAAGACCCAGTTTGTTGTAGTTGGTAAGGCACCAGGCTAGAAACCAAGAGACCAAAAGTTCTAGTCCCACTTTAGGCACACAAAATCAGCTGTGTGACCTTGGCCTGTCACTCTCTTTCTCAGTCCTAGGAAGATGGCAAGGACGAGCCACCTCTGAAGTTTTGCCAAGAAAACTGTCCAGACAGTAGTTAAGTGTCAAGGATTCAAAGGCACCAAGAAAAAAACAAAACAAAAGCAAAACCAGTGTGAGAAAAGAAAGGAATGGGAAAGAGAAAGGAAAGGACATAATAATACAAAATTGGGCCAGATGTAGTAAGGAGACCAGTATTTAGACTAATTACAAGGAGATTGAAGATCAAAATATCTCATTAGTTCAAAGGTGTCTGTTTATATCTGGTATCCAGGTATGATAATACGAAGGTTGACCTTTGTTTTTGAAAATATAAAGTAAGGTTGTTATCCAGAAACATGAAGACATTGACAATACGACAAAGTATGTGTTAAAACTGAAGCAACTTTACAAAGTGACTTCCAAATGAAAAAGAAAGCAAAACATTTTAAAATATTAATAAATATTTTATTAATAAAATACAAATGGCACAAGAAATGCAAATATTAAGGCACTCCTAAATTCTTTTCAAAATTGCTCCCAGTCAAGACAGTTGTGCTTATTTTCAGGTAATAGATAAAAACATGCATTCTACAGTTTAATTCCTCAAGATATTTACTTGTAAGCAAGGTAAATGCAATGCAATGTAGTTCTGAGTAAATAGGCATCAGTTTGTATGTCTATGACTTAGATCAACTCATGCTAAAGAGATACGGTTCTTCAAAAATTTGACTCTTTCTGGGCAAGTCCCTGCAACTTACTTAGCAAGCTTTTGGAAGTGATTTGCCATTGCTCCCTTCCTAAGGCTGAGAGGCAGTGGCTAGCCCAGGGTTACCCATCTGCAGTAGTCGGTTGTAAATCCTGTCGCTACCGGTTCGCTCGTGCGTGTGCGCACGACGCTTCTGCGGAGAAGCATCCCGGGCAGGTGGGCGGAGCCTCCCACCTCCGCTACTGGTTCGCTGAACCGGGCCAAACCGGGAGCAACCCACCGCTGCCCATCTGGTTTTGTGCCTAAGGCCTAAAACACACACTCTACTGGTTTCTATCCAAATGGGTTTTCCTTCTTCAAAGATACAAACTCGAAAATGTTGCCCAGTATGGAAAAATACTGTGCAATATTCATAGCCAGGCCTTCCTTCTATACAGAAATATCTTATATAAACCTATATCTACTGCCAAGATTTTCACACTTCTTTTCTTTTCTTTTTAAAAAAATGTGCAATGTTGCTTTTTATGACAGCAGAATACTTTATGGGTAAGAGAATATTGTTAGGCCCCAGTGTATTGCTTTGCCACCTTTCTACTGAAGAAATGTTTTCTTACATAGTGTCTCATTTTATCTTCCTCTAATGCATCAACTGCCTGTTACATTCCGGTTGGTGGCAGGAAAATTTTAAGGTTGTGTATGCCTTATTTGGAATCATTTATTCCATCTTATTAGCAACAGGAACTTAAACCGTTCACTTCGGTGACAACAGCTTGAACCAGAGAGGTGCAGCTATTTATTGGCTCCTGCAGAGTCTTCCTAGCTCGCAATCTAGTAACTGTGAACATGAAGGGTTTTTCTCTCCATTACTCCAACAGTTTTCAATCAATGAATATAAAGCTCTTTTGCTTGTTTTATTTCACTTCCCGGAGAATCAGAAATCTGTCATAAAATTAATATCCTTGCAAGATAAGGAAATAGTTCTACAATCTCCATCCAGTTAATAATATGATAATGTGAATGCTTTTTCTTCATAAATATTACGAACAATTCTGGGATGTCAGGATGAATGAATGAATGAATGAATGAATGAATGAATGAATGATTATCCTTGTTTTCAGTTGTTTTTTGATATAGTTACATGACTAACTCCTCCATTGTCCTTTCCCCCTCCCATCTTATCACATTAAAATATTGATTCTGTATTGATGAATAGTAAATAATTGTTTTGGGAGATTTCTGAAGTCTTATTTGGAGTATTTGGACAAATGAGGCTCCCATGAAGTTCCAAGTGAATAGGATACTTAATTCTTTCTTTATTCAGATCCTCTGTTTTAGCCAAACTTTCCAAAATATGTCCTTTTTTAAATTCCAGAATCCAGGAAGTTAATGCTCCATAAAATAATCCATACCTGCTTTTTAGGGTAAGCTATGAGCCAAATTTTTATTTGGCCAAAATTCTCCCTTTCTTTTATTTCATTGATCCAACTGGCAAGATATCTGTTCCCTTGTCATACAAGGGTTTAGTTCCTATATACAAAGGTTACATCTATACACATTGGAAAACTGTTTGAACTCAATTAACTTGCTTCTGAACTGAAAAGAATAGGTCTACATGATCAAATAAGTAAATCCCGCTACTCAATATTTTCAATTACAAAGATGGCCAGGCAGAAATTGAAATAAAATCAGTTTCCCATAACGTTATTTATTGTTGGTATTAGTCTGGTAAATACCTATTCATCAGAGCATAGGCAGACTCTGTGAAACTATAGATAAGAATGGGATTAGTCAAATCTTCCAGCAGCAGAGCCTGCTTTACCTTCCTGCACTGTTACTGCTGAAGAACATATTTCTTTATCTTTATAAAGTTATAAAAGTGTTCAATCAATTAGAAGCTGTTAAAACTGAATTACCTTAGATAAATAAAACAGGAAATACCATACACAGTCCATTTGGAGGAACAAAGCATAAAATATGCAAGGAGTTTCAAGTCAGTTAAAAGCAGTAGTTTTATTTTCAGAACTGGAAATCCAGGTTTTCTAAGTCTTACTTTATCCTTGAAGATTTTCGCCAAGATCTTAGAAAGTATCTTGATGAAACAATCTTTGTTTCTTATATCGTAAAACTATCTTGTATGTTCTGTGTTGTAACTTGAATATTGTATGTTGTATCCTGAGTGCATTTTGAAACAATCAAGTAGAAAACAATACCCCAAGTAAGGAACTACCAGGGAGAAAGCAACATCTCCACCAACACCAGCAGGGCAAACTACAGGGAGCAATCCCCCCACAATCATCAGCACTGATGATGTTACCTAGTTGGGTAATGAAATGTTTGCAAGCAAACAACCAAGTCTCCACTATACTGGAATGTATTTATATTTCATATATAGTGATATATGAAAAAAATATCAACATTATATCATAAGTCAAAGCTATGCACCTCACTATATACTGTAGAGAGAAATCTGGCAATCGGAGAACAGTCTTCTATATGAAGTAGCCTCTTTGGAGCTTTCCAATCCAATCCAAAAATTAAATAAGTGTGGGAGAGCAGGGGCTTTCAAAGCTTCCATCAATATTTAACATGTAGACATCATACCAAGCAGGCATAACTATCACATGCTCACTGTCTTTATTCTTCTTCAGTGAAGTGTGTTTGATTTTTTAATTATGTGTTACATGCCAACAATGTTATTTAAATACTTAAATGTTAGATGGTCATCTATTTATGCAGCTGTTATGCAAATTTGTTTTGTCTTTTGTTCTCTTTTGGAAATAAGTATCCTGGGTTTTGAGGGGCAATGGGGGGAAAACAAAAGAACTTAAGTTTCTTTTTCCAGTTTTCAGGGACAGTAGCGTGAAGAAATAGGAAGAAGTGGATGTTGTCTGTTCTGAAGATTAGGAAGGACTAAAGCAAGAGCTGCTTCCAAAACAAACTGAAAAAATATTTTACTAGGTTGATGAGTGGACCAAGTGACATTTCTGAACTTAACAACCAATTATTCTTCCTTAGCACAAGGCCAAAATTGGGTGATATTTACTTCTCCAGTTATTGAAAAGACTTAACATTTTTTGCATTGTGTCTACTTATTTTAGAACTCCCAATCACATATCTTGTGATAGGGAATTCTCAAGAAATTGAATGAAACACCTTTATTAGGGGAAATATGTACACATTGTGTGTGTGTGTGTGTGTGTGTGTGTGTGTGTTTGTATTCAATTGCATATATATTCAATTAATATATACAAAAGACATCATATTAATGAAAATGACTTGCAATAAGCAAAATTCTACATGTATAATAATGACAAATGAAGAGGAGTTTGACTGCCTTGTTCATTTGAAGAGACAGTTAAAGAAGAAAGGTGAGGATCAATATACAGTAGTTGAGGATTGTGTAAGGTAAAATAACCTCTCCTGATTTAGCGTTACTGGAAAGGAGATATATCAGAACAGTGGATTGCCCCTTGTGAGTTACTGAATGACAATTTGCTGGTTAGTAAGCAAAAGTCAGTACAGAGCCTTTAGGAGGAATAGAAGGCAGACAGTCCTCAGAGGATAAATGAACAAGGAGTGTTAGTAGGAATTTGGCAGCCTATTTTAAGGAGAAAGCCTTTACCAGAGAGCCTAAGGGGTAATAAGAAGGAATAAAAAAATCCCAAAGGTGCTTTTTCAAGAGGCAACTTTCTTGTTTTTCTTTGAAGACATTTCGCTTCTCATCCAAGAAGCTTCTTCAGCTCTGACCGGATGGTGGGAAATGGAAGGATTTATATTTATTGCAGATAGAGGGACATTTGCATTCTTTTAAAGAGTCGTTGAGGCCACTTGGAAGTTCATCTGTGTCCTCAGGGTCACCTGAGCAGTGCAAATGGAACTTCTTGGAACTGCTTGAAAGGACTGTGTTGTAGACTGGAAATAGATGATGTCATATGCCTCCCCTCTGCAGATCTGTACATTGGGGAAACAAAACAACCACTTCATAAATGCATGGCACAACATAGGAGAACAAACCCATCAGAACAAGATTCAGCAGTCCATCTGCATTTAAAAGACAAAGGCCACTCTTTTGAAGACAGCAAAGTCCACATTTTGGACAGAGGACCACTGGTTTGAATGAGGGGGTCAAAGAAGCCAACTATGTCAAAATTGAACAGCCCTCTCTCAACAGAAGGGGAGAGATACATCATCATTTATCTCCAGTCTACAACACAGTCCTTTCAGCAGTTCCAAGAAGGCTCCACATCCATTTGCACTACTCAGGTAAACCTGATGACACAGATAAACCTCAACAACTCTCTAAAAGAATGCAAATGACCAGCTGTCTACAAGGAATATATATCCTTCCACTTCCCACCATCCAGTCAGAACTGAAGAAGCTTCTTGGATGAGAAGCGAAACATCTTCAAAGAAAACAAAAAGTCCAGTTGCCTCTTGAAAAAGCACCTTTGGGCCAACCATGACCTGGAGGA
>QLTV01001684.1:4913150-4924036 GCA_003457575.1 Thermophis baileyi | reverse complement strand
TGTGTGTGTCGCGGTGGCGGCGGGGGGTCACGGGGGGGGGTCACGGCATTAGAAAGGTTGAGAACCACTGGGTTAAAAATAAAGAACAATTGCATTTCATTAGAGATTTTCTGTTTCATGCAGCTACCTGAAATGATCATTTCTTCACCTACACTTTCTATTCAAGGTGTCAGCAGTCTTATATTCCCAAATGTCAAAATATTTTTTTCTCTCTGCTCAGGTCAGTGTATCTGACAGGTAATACTTTTTCTTCCCGTGGATGACATCCACAAACAAATTGAAAATTGCTCATAGCACTATAAATGCAGGAAATAATTTCAGCGGAAAGGATGTGGTAATCAAGAGAAAATTGAAAAAGGGAAAAGAGAGAGGACCAAAAAAATAAATAAAAAAAATGGGAAGCCAGTGGAGAAGGTTGATCAAGGGTGTCTGCTGGAGGCACGGTGAACAAATTTAGAAAGCAAGATTAGAAAATATAACACCCAGAGCTCTGGATTCCAAGACCTCTTCACTAAATTGAACTGCTCAGGATGTACCACTGGTAGCGTATTTTGGCCAATTCTTTTGTTCTACTTAATGGTAGGAACATCCTAAAAACAATGCTTGGGAGATATTCTCATGGGCCTTCTAGGATCTTCTCAATTGAGAGTCAAGAATGAGACTTGTCATTGTTCAGGGCATGGTTCTGGGGAATTCTTCTTTAGGCTTGAAGTAGAGACTGAGGCTAGTAATTGCTGATTTAATCTCCCTGATACAAAAGAGAAATGTCTTGCTGCCACTACCTTAACTTGTCATGTGATAAAAGAGAGTATTAGAAATAAAAAGGCCTTTTTTTTACTGCTGCAAAAGTTAGGACAAGACAACACTAACCATTTTTGTCTTTTTAAATTTCTTTTTCTTTACTGCAGAGTTGCACAACCTGAAAACCCCAAGACATCCTTGAATTACCAAATGTGGTTCCCAATATGTAATTTTTAATGGAAGAAAAGGGGAAAATGCATGACTGGAGACTAATAGTATTAGTGCCATTAAAGTTTAATTTAATTTAAATATAAATCAAATCAAAGTTAATCTTAATCTTGATCCCACTCATTACTTTTTATAATGAATGGCATCCCGGAGGCCATGGAATCCAAGTATAGCCTTCAGCCTGAAAAAGTTATGCAGCTCTGCTTTATTGTAAATAATGAAGTGTGCAACTTAGTTTTGAAAAATGAAAGCAATTAAGAATTGGATGTGAGTAACACAAGACTGAACATGAGAATGTATCAAAATGGGAAGTGGCTTTGCAGAAACAGGACTATGAGAAAAGAGCCAGTCACAAAATTGGATCATTGGGGACAGATTTGAAAAATATGAACAGCTGCCTTGTAATCTCATTACATATCTGGATGAGAGCCATGAACATGTTGAGCTCTTTTTATCCATGAAGAACAACACACACCAACATTTTTGTTATCCTACTTGGTATCTATAATGAGATCAGGCTGTTTCAATGAACAGTAACAGAGAAAGAACATGACATGAGGCTTGGTTAAAGTTCCTTTAATGTGTGACTTGCCATGCCTGAAGGCTTCCATTTTGCTATTGAGAAAACTGGTAACTTGTTTTCTCATAAGCCGACCCCAGGAGGTTAAACAAAATAACTTTCCATGCTTGCTTCTGTAAAATAAGTCAGGATCTAATTTCTGGAGTAAATAATATGTGGAAAGACAGGGGAATAGGAATTATATCAAGAAACTCCCTTAGCAATAATTCATGGAATCCATACATGTGAGTGATACCCAGATAAATAAATACAACAGTAATAGTAGAAGTTGAGGAATTTAATCAGTAGCTCGAGATTTTTTCAATTTTTGAAAAAATTATCCATTCTAAAGATGGAGAATGATGTATTTTGGAAGACAAAAAGGTGGAAAATGTTTTTAAAGATAACTAGTTACATTAAATACCATGTATTCTTGATACTTGTATCTAAAGCACATCCTAGCTATTCTGCATCCTTTATCAATTACTAATACAATATTTCATAAAAAGACTGTTTTATTCCTTACAAGATTCTCCATAGGTCAACAAGAATAATAATACCCAACTTGGACATAATGAAAAACATTATTGTTACAGGCACAAACCTCCTCCTCTCTTTTCTTCTTGTCCATCACAGCTATAAGATGATGGGACTCTATTTTCATTTTCAGTTAGTCTTATTTAGTTTTATTGTGCAGAATGTTTCCAGTTTTAACTATGAACTCTGAATGAATATGGTTTAATGTAGACAGGAATCAATATACTTCTATGGCAGACAGGAAACATGGCCATATAAACTATTTCTGTTTAATTGTAAAGCTACATCCACAACATCTTGTAAGTCCAAAAGTACAAGTCTCCCACCCTCGCTTTTACCATCCAAGAACTTATGGAGGGTAACTTCTGAGTCTTTTTGCTCCATCTATTATGTGACTGCAGGCTGTGCTGCCTCTTATCTGACCATTCCCTAGGCAGCATCTCTTCTCCCTGTCTCCCTAGGTCTTTCCCACATACCATTATAATTTAATCCTTTTTCAAAAAAAGGTGTTAGATAAATTTCAGGACACCTTGCTTCATCTTGTAATGGGTCTAACATCCAAGTAAAAGGGCCCTTAACAAGAAACATTATGGTTGGATATTTCTTATATCTGATTCAGGGGTGGGTTCTACTTACCTTCCCTACCGGTTCGCATCACATCGGAAGTGCGCGTTTTGCATGCGCAGAGGGTTCTTTGCAAGCCGCTTTCAAGGAGCGGTGACCGGAGAACCGGTTCGGGGGTGTGGCCAGCCAGCCATCGCTGCCGGTTCAGCGAGCAGGGGGAAATTTCCATCACCGGTACAGGAGAACCGGTCCGAACCGGCAGCAACCCACCACTGATCTGATTGGATTAAACTGTAGTACAGAATTATCCACCTGAATTTACGGTAAGTGAAACTTACAATTCTGTACAGCAACGTAGTGGAAAATTATAATCTATTTGCCACAAGCATAGATGTACTCTGTTCCACATGCAATAACAGACTTTTGAAAAAGATGCTTCTTTTTTAATGAATTCTTTACAGTGATGTCCTTGAGATGCAGGTTGTTTAGGAGAGGATACAAGACAATTCTTTTCTATTCTTCGTCTGGACAGCTGCTTAAGAAAAATAAACTGACCTAAAGTCAACACAATGACCTATTTTCTATAAATTTATACTCACTGTATTCTTTTTAAAGATATTGATGGTCGTTGATGGAAAATCTGTTAAATACCAACAGTTAAATACCAACATCTAGCAGCTGTTGCTAGCATAGCCAGCAGTAAAAAAAAAAAAAAGTAAGTTGTCAAAATATGTAGGACCTCATATTATCCATCAGTCATTATCCATGAATATTTTTTCTGGATCCAAAGCCTCACAAGATGTAACCAGATAATCATTAGATGGCAACAAAGAGATACAGAAAACTCCATTTGGGACCATTTAGTGGTTATCTGGATTTTCCCAGCCTGGATCTGATAGTTCTAATTATATTGTGGCTTCTTCTGAGCCTTTGGAACCAGACAGAAGCATAAGCTGATGTAATAGCTCCTCAAATAGTTACCCGTAATATATTTATTTAAGCAATAATCCCATTCATATTTACTGGTTAAATGCCCACACGATGACAATGCCTAGAAACTTGTTTTATGTCAAGTGTTAAATGGCAAAAGAACATCTTTGACTCTTAAGGCCACAATAGTTAAGCGATGCTGTGATGCCTTGGGGGTGGGGAGGCCTAACGTTTCTGGACCTTTTAGTTTTGTATGTTTGTTTTTAAGTAAGATATATTTCTGAAATCTTTCAGAGGTAGAAATTGAGACAGTCTCAGTGGATCCAGAAATGGAACTGTTGGTCTATATTATATGACCCTGTATTTTAATGGCTCCAAGTTAAAGACAATTTATGTCACATATTGTTTTGAAAAACTCACTGGGTTTGTCTTAGAGCTTTATTGAACTGTATGCTAACTGTGGAAACTAACAAGTGGATGAATCTTTATAATTTTACTATTAGAAATTATTACAATTAGAATGAAAAAACATATACCTACATCAATTATTTATTGGTTGAAATAATTTATCTTGATTCTATGTCTGAATAAGCATCCCAGTGCTAACAGTCTTTACTGGAAAATCATTTAAAAATTAAATCTACTTATACTACACTACGGTATATATATTTCCTATTTTTCTTCTAAAGTTATAATATCGTAATATTATAATATTTATCATAATATATTTGACTTCTAAAGTACTATTAACAGATTAAATGTTATATTTTCTTTCTTTCTTCAAATAATCATTATTTTAAAATGTCCCCAGAGGTATAACACATCTATTTTAAGAAATAAATGGGGAATGGGCTGGGGTCAAAGCTATGCAGCCCCAAATAACTTTTTAAACATCCATTTTTGGTAGCAAAATTCCAGAGGCAATACAAATGAGTCTGTTCAGCACAATTGGCTATTTTTGCAAAGCCAGCAAAGCTTATTTCCAAGTCAGCATATATAGGATTAATGCCATATTTCTCTCTAACTATCCCAATACTTTGCATGTGTGCGCATCTGTGTGTGTGTGTGTGTTTGTGTGTGTGAGTCATCTATTTATTTAACACCTTTCTATATCATTGTTTAGTTACAAAGCAGCTTACAAAGTTATGGTAATGTGGCCGTCCTTATCCTGAAGCTTGAAATCAAAAAGGCATTCTGAAAGCAATCGAGCGTGTAGATAAACCACTAATCATACTCTTCATTTTAAATTATGCTTTTCACCAGAAAATGAATGTATAAATCTAGACAGGATTATTTGAGGCTGCAGATTGTAATGCATAACTGAAACTGATGATTCATCTCGTCTCAGGTAAATGCTCTGGTGATCTTCAATTGTTTAAAATGACAGTTTTGTTGCTACCTGAATGCAATTATAGTCACTGTCTCCGTCTCTGTACTGCAGTGAACTAATGAAGGGTAGTGGACCTTTTTGTGATTGAATGCCATTTGATGAAGTCACTCCCATTAACTCCATTTTGAAAATAGAGGCCATTCAGAGAAAAAGAAAGTGATAATAACTGAACAAATACAATATATTGGGCATGTCTGCCTGCCCATCCATATCTAAGAATACAAAAGAAGGAGGAAAATAAGTAAGGCTTCAAATGCTCAGTTAATTGCTGTTGTCATTGTATGTTTACAAGAGGAATTGATAAAAATAACTGGAGATAGATACTGAATCATATTTCTTCAGATCTTTCTCCCCAACACACACACACACACACACACACAGAGAGAGAGAGAGAGAGAGTGAGAGAGAAGAGAGAGAGAGAGAGAGAGAGAGAGAGAGAGAGAGAGAGAGAGAGAGAGAGAGAGAATGCAGTTGACTTTTGGAGGCCAGTCTCCAATTTTTCTTCATGGGCAACAAATTTGTGGTTGCTGTTTCTGCACAGAGACACGATCCGTGTCTGGTGGAATTGGAATTTTCCTATTCCTTTTCAATGAGTAAACTGCTGATCAAGTGAGCAATTCCAGATCCTCGTATGTATCACATGCTGTTATATATGGACATGTGAAGAAATGGAGAAAAGTAAGTTTCTCCTTTCTTTCTTTTTCCACAACTGGACTGTAAGTTCAGGATTCCAAGCATTCTATTCAAATTCTCCATTTGCATTTTCTCTTTCTTCCTGACTGATTCAAACAGATATGTCCAGACAGTCACCACGAATTGACACTGACTTGAACATGGACACAGACACAGACACAGACACTCACACAGACACAGACACAGACACAGACACAGACACAGACACAGACACAGACACAGACACAGACACACACAGAGAGAAAGAGACAGACAGACAGAGATTCCTTCCTCTTGTGGTTAAAATGGGTGGCCAATAAATGTAATATATAAATAAAAAATGGAGTTTGACTTCTGGAGGCTTCATGGATTCTTGGGCATGTCCATATAGTTTCCTTGACAATAATACAGCATACTTTTTTTTTTCTGGAATGTCTTTTCACTCTCCAATCTCACTCTAGATTCCCTAGTGATCTCCGAGCCCATTATTAACTTTAGCTTTTTGGTATCTGCTAAAGTCATCTCAGTGTTTACAGCATTTATAATCCTCCTCTCCCCAACAAACAATAGGTATTCTTCTGACTGACTGAAACTATTTGTACTACATAACTAATAACAGTTCAAGACTAAACATTGCTTCAAGAGTAATGAATAAATGTGTATGCATAAATACGTATGTTTGCACCCACAGTTTTCCTTGGTGAGAGGTAAATTCCCTCTGGTACCTTCTTTTAAAGAAATGTCAAGGCAGCAGTATGGAAAAATATAATTAAGTAAATGAACCTTACAGTTCAGTAATGCAGTGCAATCTTCCCCCCCCCCTCCGCAATTTTCTATTTTCTGACAAGATATTGCTAGGGCAATTAAAATAGGCTTCTTTTGTTATCCATGACAAGGCTTCATTTATATGCAAAACTTTTATTTTAGTGTTCACTTCCCACGATTTGCTGCACTAGCAAATATATCTTGGAAATGGAGCACAGCTCAACATCTTCTAAGCAAGAAACATAAAACAAATATTTTCAAGAGGATGTTAGACCAAAAACTAGGAATTCTTTGTTCAGTATAGTGTATTTCCACACAGGAAAATATATATATATATGCTTGGGTTCTTGTTATGCTTTTCTTGAAAATGTTTCATTACAAAACTAGGTAACATCACAGGCCTTATAAACACCAGGTAAGGGAAGATGTGTCAAAAAAGGATGTTTTGTGGTGTTTTTTTGACCCACCCTATAGACACCTCTGAATAATCTGAGTTCAGATGTCCCAAAGGTGCTTTTTCAGGAGGCAACTGGACTTTCTCAAGTGTCCAGTTGCCTCCTGAAAAAGCACCTCTGGTGCAACCATGATCTGGATGACTGAGAATCTCTACCGACTCTGAGTTCAGATGAATTTTTGGTAAAGCAGGAATTGACCTCATGTTGACATTGGATGCCACAGTGTCTGCAACATCCCTAAGTGGAAACCATCTAACCTGAAAGTGATGGCTGAAATTTCTCAAGGTACCAAATCGCCTGAGATTTTAGTGTCCTCATACATCTCGTGAAATATATCAAAAAGTGCAAACATTAAAAACTTAATCATCTTGAAAGATGTCAGCCATTTAGGTATGTATGTGTATTTTCTCATTACTGTTCTGACCTAGACTTCCTGATAAATCATAAATCACAAACGTAGTCCCAAAAAACATCTTTTTATTTCAACGGCTGTGAATTATTTTCATTCACAGCCGTAATAAGTCCCAAACAGTTTTAGTTAGTCTGACAGAAGTCTGCCACAGTCTTTCGGAAGAAGGCTGATAAGCACCCACCATTATCTCTCTTGACACGCTGCCAAAGACCTAATTGGCAAGTAGCTTTGCAAGGCCAAACAGAACACAGAGTCAAAACGGAGCTGCTGAGTTACACCGACCAGAATGAACCAAGTTGCTTCCTGCAAAGCTCACATCCGTTTGCTCCACTTTTATGTCCTATGGGAGGGGCCAATCATCTCCAAGCCTTACTCCCACGTAGTCCTTTTCTTCCTTAACACTTCTTGCCTTCTGGCATCTCTGCGCATGTGCGCATTGGGAACAGGCTCCCCCTGTTCCTCTGCCTCGCTGATGTCAGCCTCTGGAGGCTCCGGACTCAGCACAGACCTCCCAGATGTCCCGGGCCCCATCTCTGCCTCCGACACAGAGCCTTCTCCAGACTCCAGGACTGGCCCATGTTCCTCCCCAGCCTCCTCACTGTCCGACTCTGCTGCCAGCTCCACAGGCCGCTGGCGGACCACAACAATTACTTACTTATCTGCCACCATGCTATTGCATGAAATTGTACAATAATGCCTACTTCACGAAAAGCCTGCTGGCTTCTGTACTAGAGGATCCATGCTGGCTGCAGAGAAGATATAAACCAATTAGGTTGTTCATGCTGATAGAGGGAAAGCAGTGTAAGCTTATACCCCACTCTGCCTTGGTGACAGAGTTGCCTACACTTTGCCAGGCAAATTGTATTTGCCAGGGAGGGGTCAGTTTTTGCTACTAGATCCTATTGCTCAGTAACTGTCTAAATATTCTACACTTTCCCTGCAGTGGGAAGAGCCATGCTAATAAAGGATTTTTGTTGCTATAGAAAAACATTCCTTCTTCCTTCACTGATATGCATATCAAAGTAAAAAAGGACATAAATCAAGCTTTCTACATTCTTGCATTGGGGAAAAAAAATCCCAGTGGTAGAATAGCCCGATTTAAAAGAAAACAGAACTTTATCTATGCACTATGGTAGAACTGTTATAGAATTTTATCTGAATTTTTAACTGAGTGAGTCTTATTTATTGTGTTAACGTTTAATGTTTTATATGGTATTTTAATTATATATGTAAGGCCCCTAGAGTCACTTCAACAAGATGGGTGGCATAGAAGTAAAATAACTATCTATCTATCTATCTATCTATCTATCTATCTATCTATCTATCTATCTATCTATCTATCTATCTATCTATCTATCTATCTATCTATCAAGGAAGGACTCACTGGAGAAGAGCCTAATGCTGGGAATGATTGAGGGCAAAAGAAGAAGGGGATGACAGAGAATGAGGTGGCTGGATGGAGTCACTGAAGCAGTTGGCATGAGATTAAATGGACTCTGGGGAATGGTAAAGGACAGGAAGGCCTGAACGAACGTTGTCCATGGGGTCACGATGGGTCGGACACGACTTCGCGACTAACAACAACAACGTCAACAACTAACTAACTAACTAACTAACTAACCAAACAAACAAACAAACAAACAAACAAACAAACAAACAAACAAACAAACAAACAAACAAACGTTTGATTGTTTATAATCCTGCACTGGTGAAACAGTGCATCACAGGGCAACGATCTGTGAACCAAAGTAGCCCAAATGGGCTGACTTACAGAATGTGTCCAAAATTCAGGGCCCATCACTCCCATGGATTGATATTTAGTGAAGTGGTGGCTGCTGCAGTGCTTCTACAATGCCACATCATGGGTCATTTCCAGCATTCCCTGCCGGTTTCCTACCGTACAAGGAAAGTAAATGGGAAAGCTGGTAGAAATTGAGAAGTTGCTCCTGTTCTCACTGATTTTTTTTGCCCACCAATGATCATTCTATTTCTCTGTTTAGGAAAGGAAATATCTCTGGAATAATGACCCAATGAGTCACGGATTGTCTAGTTTATTTCAAAAGTCACATGAAATGGGAGAAATTTCATTAGAAATTGCCTATCATTAAAACTACAATTGTTGCAATTTCCTCTTCAAAGGGACCCTTGAATCAAAATTGATTCCTGATCGTTGCATGAACATATCCATGAAATGCATCATCGTGGAACTGCTTTGCCATTGCTGTCTTTTGGGATGTAGTTTTGGTTTCCCAGATTAGCTTATGGTCATAGAATTCCTGGAGGATTTTCCTTTCACCCCCACCCCCTCCAGAATCCCTATCCTCTTCTGCATCTGGCTGCATTCCCAAATGACATTCTTTGCAATCTGTGAGATTACATTAAACTGAAGAACCCATAAAAATGTTCATAGAATAAGAAAGGAAAAGAAAAGCTGACGAGCATAATCATAATAAAAGGAATGACATTTTCTTCAAATTTATGTGCTAGTATTCAAGGGACTCACAGACTATATGTGTAGCATTTGCTTGAAATGCCTAATGTACAGTCTTTTGTCCTAATATCAGTGTAAAGTTACCACTGAGCTTACCCAGGAGATGACTGCGGTAGATTGCATTGTGAGTCTTCAAGCAACTATTTTAATACAGTCTCTGTTGGAAAGATGCCATTTAGGTTTATTTAATGTACTCTATTCAGCAGTGTATATTCTCCAATGACTCACTGGAGAAGAGCCTAATGCTGGGAACGATTGAGGGCAAAAGAAGAAGGGGACGACAGAGAATGAGGTGGCTGGATGGAGTCACTGAAGCAGTCGGCATGAGCTTAAATGGACTTTGGGGGATGGTAGAGGACAGGAAGGCCTGGAGGAACGTTGTCCATGGGGTCGTGATGGGTCGGACACAACTTTGCGACTAACAACAACAATTCAGCAGTGTGCACAAAGAAATGGCTGGTCTTATTCATGCAGACAAGTGTCATCAAATCATTTCTGTCTTCCTCCTTTGTATGCATACATTGTGGGTTTGTGCCCAAGTATGTGTGTGAAAGTGACTTACTGAACAATCTATTCAGTTTTCAGGTCCTACTTGCTGGTTAAATTTCTTTTTTTTAAAAAAAGCAATCTGCAATGGTGGCTCATTCCAGGCCAACGTGCTATAGTTATGGTTTGATGCATCATCCTGAACTAGATAGGAGTTATAGCACAGAAACAGCTGGCAGGCCCAGTCATAAAGTGTAGGTGCTCTTTAGCATTGCCTCTGTGTTTCCAGTTTCATCCAGACAAGTACATAGGGAATGAATTGAGAAAAACAAGATATATGCATATGCATATGCATATGCATATGCATATGCATATGCATATGCATATGCATATGCATATACATATACATATACATATACATATACATATACATATACATATACATATACATATACATACATACATACCCTGTTTCCCCGAAAATAAGACATCCCCTAATAATAAGCCCAATCGAGCTTTTAAGCCCTCCCCGAAAATATTTAAACGCATGCGCAGCCGGTCCCTGCCATTTCCTCTGGTTAGGGTTAGGTAGACAGAGCTGGAAATCAGGTAAGACGGCAAGAGGAGCCCCGTCTTGCTCCACGGGCCCCAAAATA
>QLTV01001684.1:4896042-4910689 GCA_003457575.1 Thermophis baileyi | reverse complement strand
TATATATATATATTCCTTTGAAGTAGAAAATGCTAGTAAAATGTTCAAATCACACTACTTAAATATATTTTATCAGAAGAGATGTTCTGTTGTATCTAGAGCACTTCTACTTTAATTCTTTTAGGCTCAAGTTGAAAAGCTCTAAAGGTGGAAATGACTAGCACTCTTAATTCTACTTTTACTTTTTAACATTNTATATATATATATATATTCCTTTGAAGTAGAAAATGCTAGTAAAATGTTCAAATCACACTACTTAAATATATTTTATCAGAAGAGATGTTCTGTTGTATCTAGAGCACTTCTACTTTAATTCTTTTAGGCTCAAGTTGAAAAGCTCTAAAGGTGGAAATGACTAGCACTCTTAATTCTACTTTTACTTTTTAACATTCTTCCAAATCCTTCCTAAAAAAAGGTAGGCAGTTCTAACTTGGCAGTCAAATCCTATACCAAGCTATGAATTAGTAACATATACCAATAACATTATCCAAGATTGAGGTAACTATATTTTAAAAAAATCCAATGCAAGATCCAGTGTTTTCAGAGATCTAGGAAAACCTTATTAAACAGTCCTCCTTTTTATTACATAAGAAATGGAACATCCAATTAGGTATTTAAAACCTCCTCCTTAATCCTAAAGGGATGTTTACGGGTTGAAATAAAATTCCTCATAGCTTTCATGCTTGACTATTTTCTTACAATTCAACCTGTTTTCAGTAGGCAATTTCTGAAGGTAGAAAGCCATATGGGCCAACATATATATTTTTTAGTAATTCTTATGAAATAAAAATCTGTTATTTACTAGATTAGCTCCTGTTCAATGAACTGAACCCAATATTCAAAGAAATACATTTCTGAAAATGGCCCTGCAACTTGATTCACCTACACAATATATACCTGTTATGGAAAAGCTGGACGGATTGCCCACTTAAATTCAGCATTACTGAGTTTAACATGTCGAACCTGATGAAATTGGACAAAAATATGCCAGTATAAAATACAATTTTAGTGTTAGATGAAAATGGAAAAAAACCTTCCCCCATTCTATCATGCTTAAGACTGTTTTCTATACTACTGAATTATACAAAATTCAAATAATTATTTTATTTCCATAACCACAATCCGAACTTCACACTACAGTGCTTGTGCCTGTTGAATTCAGAAATAAATGAAAGTATAGAAAACTGCCAGTCATCCCAGCACAATTTATTTATTCATTTATTGCATTAAGTGAAGGACATTTCCAGAGCTGATTGGGAAGACAGTAGCATTTATTATGGGATAAAATGGAGCCTATGTGTGCTGGCATAACGAGGGATTTTAGCTTAGAATTAAGAACTGTCTCTTTAAGACATCGCATTATGGGAATGTAGTCGATGACATGTGACCACATCTCATCTGTGTATTCCTATTGGCCACTGAAGTATGCCTGGGGGCTGGGTAATTAGAGCCATGCTGACCAGCGGCATTATTCTAAAAACCTAACGGGAGCATGCCACAACAGGGAGATGGTGGAGTGTTATTCTTTTCACAATATTCGTGATGGGTCTACAAGTTTTCCGACACTCTGGGCACAGAATACTTAATATGGAAACAGGTCTTCTCAAGTGCCATTCAGGGGGAACGATAGCAGCCATCAGAGGAAATTGGACACATGATAGCATGGCTAGGACCATGGTCTACAACAGTAGTCAAGGATATCTATGGGGCCCGATTACGCAAACCACTTGAAGCCCTTAAGCTATCATGGGAGGCGCTCGATTGTCGGTATGGCGCACCCACGCTAACAGAGTCCGCATACTTAGAACGCGTCTACAACTTCCCTAAGATCAGCCTCAATGATCCTAACGAGTTATGGGATTTCTCTTCCCTCCTTCAACAGCTGCAATCGGCACAGGAGGAACCCACTTTAAAGGGACTTATCTGTCTCGATCAGTGTAGGACACAAACGTCAATCATCAAGAAACTACCGCAGCCGCTGATTGAAAAATGGATTGCGTTCTCTGAATGCTACAGGGCGCAGAACCAAGGAGCGGAACCTCCCCTCGTTGCTCTTGAAGAATTTGTTAACCACCTAACAAAGCATTACAATGACCCACGAAACATCAACTTTAGAGGAAACGGTTTCCCGCCAGTAGAAAGTTTAGCCAGAACTATGTCTCTAACATGAGACCACCGCAAACTGCGCAGAGAAAATCTTTCGTGTCTGTGCATAAAACCCAGGTCTCCTCCTTGCCCTTGAGGAGCCACGCCGAACAATCACCGCGCACAGCACAAGGTCCCTTGAGGAGCCACGCCGAACAATCACCTCGCACAGCACAAAGTTCCCCTTGGTCAACGCGCAACCATCTAGAATGTCCATTACACGGGCTCCACACTCTGAATAACTGCAGAGACTTCTGAAGCAAGGATTTAACAGACAGAGTTGCTCTACTCAGGGAACACAGAATCTGCCTCAAATGCTGTGATTCCAAGGATCACAACCAACAAATGCACGGCGAAGGTGCGATGCTTCCAATGCCAAAGTGAAGTACACGCAACCGCCATGCACCGATACCGTGAATTGACTTCTCGCTCACAGTCATCTCCCGCTTTACAGTCGACTCTTCAGTCAAGGTCGACTCTTAATCCACAGTCCACCCACACTACTAACACTATGGAGACTCAAACGTAAACAAACATCAACTGTACGTCAGTATGCGGTAACTCACCATTCCCTCGCACGTGCCATCTGATATGCTTAACTAAAATCTACCCAGTTGGTTGCCCAGAAAAGGCTGTGAAGGTGTATGTAATATTGGACACGCAGAGCAACCAATCTTTAGCCAAGTCTGCATTCTTTGACCTCTTTGACATCCATACTGAAGTAACACATTACACGATATCAACGTGCACTGGGTACCAGCACATGGCAGGGAGGAAAGTAACGACTCTGCATAGAATCGTTAAATGGAAGTGCAAAATACACACTACCGCCATTGCTAGAGTGGGACGCTTTACCAGATGATCGTAGGCAGATCGCGACGCCAGAAGTAGCAGGTAAGATACCTCACTTGAAGCACATAGCTAATCGCTTTCCTGCCTTAGACCCCAAAGCTGAAATCCTACTCTTATTGGGAGCAGACGTCCCAGCAGCCTTCGTGCACCGAGAAGAGATTATAGACTCTACAGGCACAGCAAGCTCTCCAATCGCCCTTAAAACTGCTCTCGGATGGGCCATCCTTGGAATAGTCTGTGTCGACTGGCTGCAGGCCCCATACCAGGTGAATGTCTCTGCGATCACCATTCTCAGCAACGGCAGGGCATCCCACTTGAAACCATGCCAAGAACACTTCATGACCTCGACAGACAACCCTGTCCTAGGGGCGACGGTGTTCCAGACCAGCAAAGAAGACAACGACTTAGCCATGTCAATAGAGGACAAACGCTTTCTGCAGCTCATGGAAAAGGAACTTGAACGGGACGCTAGTGGAAGCTGGGTTGCACCACTGCCATTTCGTACGCCCAAACAGCGTCTACCTAACAACTACGAGCAAGTGCGTTACCGCCTCTTCATTTTAAGACGACACATGGAAAAGAAATCCGGGATGAAAGCCCACCTGGTGGAGTTTATGGACAAGATGACCCAGAACGGACACGCTGAACTTGCCCCACCTCTGAGAAAAGATGAAGAATGCTGGTACTTGCCATTCTTTGGAGTTTATCATCCACAAAAGCCAGGTCAGATAAGAGTGGTCTTCGACGCAAGTGCCCAGTACCAAAACCTCTCACTAAACAAAGTCCTTCTTACAGGACCCGATCTGACCAACAGCCTGATAGGTGTACTTGTTCACTTCAGAAAGGAAGCCATAGCCATCATAGCCGACATCCAGCAGATGTTTTACTCGTTCCTTGTCAGAGAAGATCACCGCAATTACTTGCGTTTCCTGTGGTTCAGTGACGAACAGCACGAAAAACGGATCACAGAGTATAGAATGCGAGTGCACGTCTTTGGGAACGGTTCTTCCCCTGCCATGCCAAGTACGGCCTGCAACATACTGCTCGCATAGGCGAGGCCAAATACGGTGCAGATTCCAAACGCTTCATAGAACGAGACTTCTACGTCGATGACGGTCTAAAATCTGTACATGCCATCATGGCCGACATCCAGCAGATGTTTTACTCATTCCTTGTCAGAGAAGATCACCGCAATTACTTGCGTTTCCTGTGGTTCAGTGACGAACAGCACGGACAACGGATCACAGAGTATAGAATGCGAGTGCACGTCTTTGGGAATGGTTCTTCCCCTGCCATCGCCAACTACGGCCTGCAACATACTGCTCGCATTGGCGAAGCCAAATACGGTGCAGATGCCAAACGCTTCGTAGAACGAGACTTCTACGTCGACGACGGTCTAAAATCTGTGCCTACCCCATCAGAGGCCATAGACCTATTGAAAAGAACACGCCAGATGCTAGCAACAGCCAACCTCAGCCTGCACAAAATAGCGTCCAACAGCGAAGAAGTGCTGAAAGCCTTCAACCCTGAAGACCATGCCAAAGGGTTACAAGACCTCGACTTCACCGCCGAAACCCCTCTTGTTCAACGAAGTCTCGGCCTGTGTTGGGACTTGAAGAAGGACATCTTCACCTTCAGAGCCCCAGCTCAGAAGACCGACTTCACCAGGAGAGGAGTTCTGTCAACAGTGAACAGTTTGTTTGACCCCGTAGGGTTCGCTGCACCCATAACTGTCCAAGGAAGATTCCTTCTACGGATGCTCTCCCAAAGCACCAAAGATTGGGATGCGCCACTTCCATCAGAGCAGAAGCAACAATGGGATACATGGTGTGCCTCCCTGAGTAGTCTTCAAAGCATCAGTATACATTGCACGTATGTTCCCATCTCACCCGCCGCCGCACTGAAGAAAGAGCTGCATGTCTTCTCAGTCGCGTCCACGCAGGCTATAGCAGCCGTTGCATACATCAGAGTCTACAGCGGTGAGGACGACATTCACGTCGGCTTCGTCATGGGAAAGGTGAAGTTAGCACCACAACAAGGTCACACTGTACCAAGACTGGAACTCTGCGGCGCTGTACTGGCTGTAGAGCTCGCAGACCTGATAACCAAAACGATAGACCTTGAGCTACAACCCACTACCTTCTACACAGATAGCAAGGTGGTGCTGGGCTACATTCACAACCAAAGCAGACGCTTCTATGTCTACGTTAGCAATAGAGTAGACAGGATCAGAAAGTCTTCAAGTCCAGAGCAGTGGCGTTATGTGCCAACAGACATGAATCCAGCAGATCATGCTACATGGTCGGTCCCTGCGTCCCAGTTGGCACAATCAACATGGCTAAAGGGTCCCGAGTTCTTAGTCCACCCTCAGAGTCCGAAGACACAGAGACCAGAACACCATGACCTTCTAGATCCAGACCAAGATGTTGACGTTCGACCTCAAACGCTCAGCAAACCGCTTATACAGGACAAAGACATAGCCGTCCTTGCCACCTGTTCGGCGACAACGATTAAAGAAACAGGAAAACGACAACATGACCGTGACCTAGAATCAGTCACCTTCAGAAACTTCTCCACATGGAAATCTCTCATACGGGGCGTGGCAGTGTTTATACGCTTCCTGCGTCGCAGGACAAGCTCACAGATAAACGTTCCAGAAAGTCACCTCCAAGCAGAAAGAGGGATTCTACGGGTGTGCAACAAAACTTCTGCTTCGTGGAATTCGAATGCCTAAAGGCTGAAAGACCTATTCCAAAATCTAGTCCACTTCGAACACTAAACCCGTACCTTGACAGCCACGATGTGCTGCGACTAGGTGGAGCAAGGCTCAAATTGACTCCAATGCTAGGCATCCCATCATCCTTCCCGCTCACCACCACGTAACCCGCTTGTTCGTCCAACACCACCACAACACCGTACATCATCAAGGAAGATACTTCACAGAGGGAGCTGTCAAAGCTGCTGGACTATGGATTGTGGGGGCCAAGACGTTCATCTCAACCGTCTTACACAAATGCCTGCACTGCCACAAGCAACGAGGTAGGACACAACACCAGATGATGGCTGACCTGCCACCCGAGCGTCTCAGTACCGAACCACCCTTTACCTATGTAGGACTAGACGTCTTTGGCCCGTGGTTAGTGTCTGCCCGCAGGACCAGAGGCGGTCACGCTCACAACAAACATTGGGCCATCCTCTTCACTTGTCTTAGCATTCGAGCTGTCCACATCGAAGTCATCGAATCCATGGACAGCTCCTCCTTTATCAATGCTCTAAGAAGGTTCCAAGCCCACTGAGGTCCAATTAAAGTATTTAGATCTGACCGCGGAACAAACTTTGCAGGAGCCTGCAAAGAGCTACAGATCGATCAGAGCACTCGCAACAATCCAACTATTGATAGCTACCTGAATGCCCAAAACTGTGTATGGATACTTAACCCTCCTCATGCATCCCACATGGGGGGAGCATGGGAAAGAATGATCGGCATAGCCCGCAAAATCTTCAACTCCATGCTGACAAAGGCACCTACGCTGACGCACGAGATCCTCACCACCCTCATGGCAGAAGTGACAGCTATCATCAACGCTCGACCTCTGCATCCACTTTCATCGGATCCTGAAAATCCTACTATCCTCTCACCAGTCACCTTGTTAACGCAGAAGACAGGTGAGTGGCCAGTGCCAGAAGGGAACTTTGCTCCCAAGGACAGATATAAACAACATTGGAAATAAGTTCAACTGCTGGCCAACACCTTCTGGAAGTGCTGGAAACAAGAATACCTGTCTACCCTTCAGGTTCGCCACAAATGGGAGACCATAGAGCCGAATCTTGAAGAAGGAGACCTCGTCCTGTTGAAGGACAAGGACGCACCTCGAAACACTTGGCCCATGGGACTTGTACACCAAGTTAAGGCCAGTTCTGATGGACTAGTTCGCCAAGTAGAAGTTCAGGTCGCGAATAAACAAGACCCAACGTCTTTTGCCACGAAGCTCTACATCAGACCTGTCACCGACCTGGTACTGCTGAGAAGGAAGACCGAACTAGAAGATTGAACGTCAAGCTTTGCATGTCTTGTGTTTACCTCATTGTTTGCATTGTTTGATTATATGCCTTGTTTATTTAGTCAAGTAGATAGTTGAGTTAGTATTGTTTATGCTACACCATTATTTACTTTAGTTAATTCGTTAGTTAATAGTGGAATTTTACAAATTCCAGATGGGGAGTGTGCTGGCATAACGAGGGATTTTAGCTTAGAATTAAGAACTGTCTCTTTAAAACATCGCATTATGGGAATGTAGTCGATGACATGTGACCACATCTCATCTGTGTATTCCTATTGGCCACTGAAGTATGCCTGGGGGCTGGGTAATTAGAGCCACGCTGACCAGCGGCATTATTCTAAAAACCTAACGGGAGCATGCCACAACAGGGAGATGGTGCAGTGTTATTCTTTTCACAATATTTGTGATGGTTCCAGATTATGACTGTAGATTCAGAAGAACTTCTACATAACATGTCAGAGGATGCCTGAAGAATAAAATATAATCTGTTTGAATATACCATTGCGTTTGTGTTTAGCTGTCTGAGGAGAGCACAACCAATCTACGCTCGAATCAGCACACTATGAAAAGACACATAGTTCAGTATTCAGCAGTATGCTACCTGTGCAAGCCCTATGGTGACCCTACCTCAGTAGTGAAAAAGAAAGAGGGTGTGTAGTTATAAATCAATTTCTCCAATTGCATGCTTTGAACATGTATGAGCCCAATAGTCTCAATCTAGTTAGAAGATTCAGGACCTTAAAACTGCCTTTATTTATTTTTCTGTATTATGAAATTTATCTGGCTCAGTTGTGGAAATGTAACTCTGAATCTTGCTTCTCCGGCTTGAAACATTTTTTTCAAGACATAATTTGCATGTCTCTTAGTTTATTAAAATTTTTATAATGTTACCATTGTAATGGTAAAGCAGTATTTGCCCCAGGCTCATACTCTTAAAAACCTATTCATAAGGAAAATGGAATGGAGAAGAAAAATAGTCTTATTTTTAATGAAAAGCTTAATTTTCAAGTTTTGGCAACCAATATTTCTGAAAGTTCAAAAGTCAGATTCCTTGCTCCAAGAGTGATGGAGTTAATGAAAAAATGTCTTTGCCAAAAAATGTGTCTGCAAATGATCATGATGCTCACCACAGACTAACATATACCATCACACCTTTGTAAAACTAGATTTCTGACAATAATAAGAAGGTAGAAGCTGTATTTCTTTCCCACAGTATAGAATTCATCTGTGTTTACAGCCACAATTAGTAAAACATTACTACTTAGCTTAATTAGATGTTTTATAATACTAGTGTCTTTAGGATCTTTCAGAATAAAGTGAGAAGTTTAGTTAGCTTGGCTTTCCTTACCTTGCTGCTTCTATCCACTATGATCCCTTGTTTGCACCTACCATCTGACCACAATAATACATCTTGCATTGAGCAAGGAATAAATGACTTTCAAGATCCCTTTCGTTTTTATGATTTTATGACTCCAATTCAAAGACCCATTTGCATAATACTCTTCACAGCTACATCTGTTGTAGAGTATCTCCAGACTATGTCTTTTAAAGATTATCCCACAGAGACAAAATATGCATATACAATCTGCTTGGATTTTCCCCTTTCGTATGTTTATTATTTTATATTTTATCATTTTATTTTTGCATAAGCTTTGCATTCTATGTGAGAGATGGACAGTTAAGAAGTGTGTGTGTGTGTGTGTGTGTGTGTGTGTGTGTGTGTGTGTGTGTGTATTCACCACTCTTAGAACAAAGAAGTTGTTCAGGTCTTTTAATAGTTTAAAGATGTGTGTAATTCAAGATGCCATATTCAATGCAATGAATTCACAGTGGGATTTGAACTCAGAACTGCAGCCCAATAATGATACATACAGTATGTACAGAAACATGGGATATGGTGATTGAAAAATACTGACTAGATATTTCATAATGGAAAAAAAATGTAACCAATTGTATCATCGTGGTCTGGATTCTAAAGAATGTTAAAAGAAGTCAGATAGACTGACTGACTGACTGACTGACTGACTGACTGACTGACTGGAAAATTGTCCATCCACTTTTTCCCTCAGCTTGTTGTTTCCTGAAATCTTTCTAGCCAAAAGAGCCCTTTAAGAAAATGTAGGTTATGGCATGAAGTGGAAAATGCTCAAATCAAGGAGAGGTGCATTTAGTTTTACTGTTTTCAGTGGGCACAGGTATAGAAGAAACTATTTCCAGGTAAATTCTAGAATTTTACCTTCAATTAAATCCTGTTATTTTCAAGGAAATCCTAGAATCCAAATGCACAGTTAGGAGAGTAGAGAATTAAATGGACAAAAGAAGAGGACTGTGCTAAAAACAGAGCAAAGTAGATCAGCCCAGAATTGGCATTCTTATCATTTCATTGATTGCTTCTCATTTCTTCAATCCTGAGCTACATAGAATCCCATGTTGTCTCATCTGCTGAGCATATACAAGAAAACTTACTCCTTATTAGGGTCCATAGACTATCAAATGGCATGTGCCTTTCGTCTGCTATCTCTCTTTATTAAATTAAATAAAAGTATAAGCTTGTTTCACATTACAGAAATTTCTGAACATTACTGACAACGTTGCTACCCTTTTGTGACTCTGAAAGTTTGATTTTTCTCCTGGGTTTGGCTGTACCTCTTGCGATTTGATCACTTTATATCATTTGTGTGTGGTGCCATATTTAAAATCTGCTTTTTCAGATTTCAACTACATAGTAGCACTCTCTATTTTGTTCAGCACTTATAAAAAGACCAAAATTGTTCCACAAACAAACTATATTTAACCACAGGATGAAAACAGCATTGATGTCCCAGACACGATCACTCATTTCCTGAAGTACTTTAATGCTCCCTTTTTTTATTAATTTTCTCACTCAAAATTAGGAGAAATGTGCCATTTGCTTCACTGTAGGAGACAAAGGGAAGAGTTATATACATTACACTAATATTTATATTACAAAGATTAAAAATTAGAAATTGAGGCAGCAGTTGGCTTCTTATTATACTTCAGTGTCATGAATTAAAACTATAAACCAGTGATTGGTAATGAAATTAATTGCACCAGTAATAGTATAATTGGGATATTGTTATACTTCTACATATGCAATCTGATTTGGAGCTTCATGTTTCATAAAAAGTTTGATTCAGACTTGGATCCTTCTTGTCCATCCTTTTACTGAAAGCCTGCAAAGAACAATATTTTCCAAAATATCAAACACAATCTTTGAAATAGTTTGCCCTCAAGGTGATGAGTCCACTCTGGTTTTTTTAGCAACCTTTCTTCAATAATGTACCACTGAGAAAGCATTTTATATCACATTTCTCTAACGTTTGCTGAAAATTTCATGCTTTTCTTCCTTTGGAATTATCATGCTTTCTTGTCAATTGTTGTATTTACATACCACATTCATTTAATCATATATTCTAATTTGTTCAGTCTGAGTCATATTTCAGCAACAATTTGTAAATAAGGCAAATGCTCTAAATTTTATGTTATAACATTTTCAAATTAAGTGATACCTCTAAGTATGTTTTAGATGTTTCTGCAATGCTTTTAGTATTATACTCTTTGTTTGAATATCTTGAAACAATCCAGATGGTTCTGGCCATTCTGAAAATAAATTCTCAAAAGAGTTTACTTTTGTCTTATTCATAGTCCAGTTTCCAGTTTTTATGATTTGTTATCTCTTCACTGAATGAATTTCTTTATAATTTTCTTTCAATTATTGCAACATATGGATTTAAAACTGCTGCATAAAATGAATAGACATGTAACATATAACAGGCAAAGAATGCATAGACAGGAGGAAAAAACTGGGATTTTTTTCAGATAGTGCACTTAAAAAAACCAACCTTCATGCACTAAGCATATGTTTAGCATTGTTATTATTTGAAAATTCTATATAGGAGAACCTATACAGTGCATATGGGAAGAGAATGAAAAGAAATCAAGAATCAATTTGCAAGTAAAACCATCCAACTCAGGCCAAATGTCAGATAATGGTATCATCATAACACTATAGAAATCCAGAAAACAATTTAAAAAATGGGTGTTCCCCTTCCTTTCCATTCTGGATCAAGCACCTCAAGAAGTACCAGAATTAACAAATTCAACTCAAATATGCAGGCCCTCAAGGGAAGATTTGATTGGAAATTTTGACAGGAACCCAAAACAGGCCACAAGATACACTTCTGCTGCTCTGTTGTCTGGTAAAATATATTTAAACATATTCAAATAGTAACTTTTGTGAAGGACAAGCAACTTCTACTTCTGTTTGTTCTGGTGTTTCACACTGAGATTCCTCTGATGGTAGAAAATGTTGGGTTGCAGGGCTCAGATCAGAAGTACAGAAGATGGGTTGTTTTATCCTCCCACTCTGAACTGTTTGCCTTATTATCCAGAGCTGACTCATTATGTGATGGTATCTCTTGCTTTGAGTCCACTTCATGGTTTCAAAACCCTTTGTTGTTCTCCTCAAGATTCTTAAGTTGTAGTATTATTGTAACATTGTTACTACAACTTATAAAAACTTCAGACACCTAATCCAGTAATGCCCCTGAAGCATCTACAAGCTTTGCATGGTCAAATACATGGTGACGAGCTCATCACGTAAACTCTGTATTCCCCAGTTCTTAAAGATCTCAATTGGGGGTCAGCAACATTAATAATGGTAGTAAAATCATATTTCATTGAAAATCTTCCTTTTGAACATGGGTGGTCAGCTGTGCTTTTCCTTTTTTGGGTTTTTCACTGAGCGTGTCAAAGATGCTCCTCTCAAATCAGGTTCATACTGAAATTGTGTGTGTGTGTGTGTGTGTGTGTGTGTGTGTGTGTGTGTGTGTGTACTGGAAGCTGGGTACCAAACTCACTAGAGGTATTGCTGTGGCACAATTGCTAGCAAGGCTTGCCTAAGCTCATCCAGGTTTTAATTATCTTCACTTCCTCTCATCTTGGCAAGGCTCCAAATGAGTCAATTAACCTTGCTTCTTCTTCTAAAGGCTTCTTAACTGCCTTGGTGCTTGAATGTTTATTTAAGCAGTTTCATCTCAAAGTCTTTAGAGGCTCAAGCTCTCATAGGTGTTTGTCACTGACATATCATACTTAGACTTTAAAGAGATTGTACCATCCCAGAAGGAAAAATTCAGCAGATTGCCCATTCTTTCTATGTGAAAAATCCAGATTTGAATGGTCCTTAAAATGAGAAGAGTCTCGTCTTCAACAGCATACAAGGAATGGTGGAGAACTTAAAAGATATCAAAATTCATTTTCAGCTTTGGCAGTCATGTAACTTTCAGAAGCTAAAAAAAAAAAAACCACACTTCACAGCAAAGTGGTTGATTCAAATAAAGTGCAATGAATTTTTTAAATCCCCATTGACCTCTATTAACATTATTAAAAATAACTTGTAAAACAATCTCATTAGTCTCTAAAGAATGGATATTTTTAGATTCATTATCCCTTTTTATAGTCTCTTGATTGATGGGGTTTTCCCCTTCCTGGGTTCTTCAGTCTGTTTAATTTAGGGAAGGTTGTCTTCTACTGAAAAGAAAGCAAAATCTCTCATTTGCCACAGAGAAGGTGAACTTCTGCAGTCTCTTCCAGCTGCTTTCAATGACTCTAGGTAAATGTATCATATCAAACCAACTTTAGAGTATCTTTTTAGTTTTGACAACTGATCAAAGAAAAAGCTGCATAGTCAATAAGCACTGCCTGAATATAAAATCATAACATGGTTGATGAAATGTTGCCTTAGCCTTACATGATGTACTGCAGGGGTGTCATATTCAAGGCTCACGGGCCAGATGCATCACACCAGTGGTGAAATCCAATTTTTTTTACTACCGGTTCTGTGGGCGTGGCTTGGTGGGCATGGTGTGGTTTGGTGGGCGTGGCTTGGTGGGCGTGGCAGGGGAAGGATACTTCAAAATCTCCATTTCCACCCCACTCCAAGGGAAGGATACTGCAAAATCCCCATTCCCTCCCCACTCCTGGGGAAGGATATTGCAAAATCTCCATTCCCACCCCACTCTGGGGCCAGCCAGAGGTGGTATTTGCTGGTTCTCTGAACTACTCAAAATTTCCGCTACCGGTTCTCCAGAACCTGTCAGAACCTGCTGGATTTCACCCCTGCATCACATGCTGGCCACACCCACCCCTGGTTTAGCGAAGGGCAAAAATAGATAGATAGATAGATAGATAGATAGATAGATAGATAGATAGATAGATAGATAGAAGACAGACAGATATAGATAGATTCAATGCTTCATGTATCTTGCTATCTTTTCTCCAAAAAGGTAAGTGGGCAGCAGAATAATTCTTCTCTGAAAAGAAAAGAGAAAGAGCTATAACAACAGCTCAGAAGTAATTTATTATTGTGAAATTCTAAAGGGGTATAATCAGAAGTTCCCTTGCATGCTATGAACTTACATTCTGGTATACATAAAACAGGAATATGTTGGTATTGGATTTCTAATACTTCCTATCTGAAGGGTAAATAGCTAGGAAACATGTGTTTCAGATTTTATTTTACCATTGCCTCTTGAAGAAAAATTAAATTACATTGTTATACTTTTCATTTAAAAAAAGGGATTTGCTTTAACGAGAAATGTACAGAGCAAAAACAGCCAGAAGATGAATATCTAGAGTCATTTTTCTTCTCGATAATTTCCAAAATAATAATGGTGACTCAGAGGCTTCTAGTAAGGTCTTTATCACCATGTCTCTGCAGTTGGCAGAAGAATTTAGCTTATCAATCTCTGATACAGATCAGACTAATAATGCACCAAGCTTCTTTTCTGACAATATGTGAGATGAAATAGATTACTTATTGGGATCATCCCTGTTGTAGTCCTTGGTTCTAAAAATTTATCTTTACCTATGAAATGCACTGGATTTAATAGCATGGCCTTAAAGATATCAATGTTTACACATAGGAGAGGAAATAATATGTATGCAGGGCACAGGCGTCCACTACAAATGAAAATGATGAAAAAAATCATGAAGTGTGTGTGTATCATTAATACAAATCTCATGACCTACATAAATCAGGATGCAAGTGTAATAAGGTCTGTTCTAATGTCAAGTATGATTGGAGCCCTACCTCTTTACATTTATTTATTTATTTATTTATTTATTTATTTATTTATTTATTTATTTATTTTTGTCAAGAATATATAAGATTACAGGAAAAGTATAAACATGTATACATGAGATGGTTATGAGTACAGGGGGACATTAGGACAGGTACAGTAGGCACGCTGGTGCGCTTATGCACGCCCCTTACGAACCTCTTAGGAATGGGGTGAGGTCAACAGTAGACAGTCTAAGATTAAAATATGGGGGGTTTGGGGATGAAACCACAGAGTCAGGTAGTGCATTCCAGGCATTGACCACTCTGTTGCTGAAGTCGTATTTTCTGCAATCAAGTTTGGAGCGGTTTACCATAAGTTTGTATCTATTGTGTGCTCTTGTATTATTGTGGTTAAAGCTGAAGTATTCATTGACAGGAAGGACATTGTAGCAGATGTTTTTATGTACTATGCTTAGGTCGGACCGAAGACGGCGAAGGTCTAAGTTGT
>QLTV01001684.1:4871884-4894641 GCA_003457575.1 Thermophis baileyi | reverse complement strand
GGGTTGTGTAGTCTATATTTTTTTGCAGTGTACGAGTTGAAGATTACATGATATTTTTTTCCTGAAACCAAATTGTTTGTTTGAGAGTATGTTGTTAGTTTCTAGGTGGAGGGTAATGGATTGGTTTATGATTGATTCCATGACTTTGCAGGTGACGCAGCATAAAGAGATTGGTCTGTAATTTTCAACTAGGCTGGGATCTTCCTTTTTGAAGATAGGGATGACCATGGCTAGTGATCATAGGTTTGGTAGGGAGCTGGTCCTGAAGGATTTTTCAAAGATTATGCTTAGTGGTTCAGCCATAGCTGTGGAGAGCTTTTTTAGGAAGTATGCACATAGTCCATCAGGTCCGATTGACAGAGATGGTTTTAGGCTATGTAGTGCTTTTTCATTGTTATCTTCTGTGAAATCTATTTGTATTAAATCATTGTGATTATTTGTGGTACGACTAGGGAATTTTGGGCATGACCCGTTGCTGTTTACATTTTTACATTTTACAAATATAAAAATCATGTAGAACTTCAATCATATGTTCATGGTTGCCATCTTGGCTTTTTTGACTACCCATGAATGGGCCTGGTAACTTGTCATTTTTTAAAATCTTTGTTGAAGTAGCCCAATGACATGTTGGTATATCCTGATTACTGATTACTAATTGCTTTGATATTTTTCATTTTGAAGAACTTACATGACAAACTATTGTCAGAACAATAGTTGTTTCCCATTTCAAATAACACCCCCAACATTAAAACATAATGTTTTTTGCTTAGCATGTTGTACAAATGTAGCTATTATGTTATGCACATCAAAGTTATTATAGTTTATTCAATAAAAATACTTAAGCAAACATCAGATAAACAAACCATGGTGATTCAGTTACAATCTGAACAAATTCTGTTAATATATATGCTAAGATTTTATCTTAGGATAAGTTACTAAGGGTAGAAAAAAGAATTAATCGCTCCCTCACACACTTAGGGGTGTACTTAGGGGTGTACTCACTTTTGTTGCCAGCAGTTTAGACATTAATGGCTGTGTGTTGCATTATTTTGAGGGGACAGCACATTTACACTGTTATACAAGATGTATACTCACTACTTTACATTGTAGCCAAGTGTCATTTCTTCAGTATTGTCACATGAAAATATATACTTAAATATTTACAAAATGTGAGGGGGTGTACTCACTTCTGTGACATACTGTATATACAAATGAGTAAATACATACAACAAACCTTATATATAAGGTTATATAATCTAGTCAAACCTAATTAAAAAAAGAAGAAAATTACTTTTCAAATAGCTAATAATATCAATGGAAGTTGTCTTTTGGAATTCTTGAAGTTTTCTTTTCATACATCTATCATAAAAATAATGAAAAGAAAAAAAACTATGATGATTTAAGATATTGAAGAATAAGCATTTTCATTGAAAGAGCATTATTCCACATAATTTGTCCTAAAATGATATTTTTTTTTTATATTTCAAGTGATTTAAGCATCAGACAAGAAAGTATTTAACACAAGGTAGATAAAGATTTAGGAAAGCATGGGTGTCTGCAGACAGGACGAAAGGGACAAGTGATGTCATCACACAAATATGTGAATCACATTAGTGTCACAATGTATCTGATGCCAATGATATTAGTCTTGACATTTGTGTGGTGATGTCATGATACATGTAATGTCATTTTGGCTTGTACCAGAGAGCTATACCATAAGCTGCCATTTGCTACTAAGTAGTACAATAATTTTGTTATTGTTACTGTGAGTGGTTTACTGCTTTATTGTGTTTAATGTCCTAGTTATTGGGATAGCTAGTTTTGGTTTCTTTGTGTGTCCCACTCCAATTAAGCCAGACTGTGTTATTTTACAAGCATTCTTAATAAGCAAACAAATATTAATCAGAATATATTCCTTTACATAAACACTTCAGCAAAGGAGATGAACTTTAATGTACAAACTGGCCTGTCAGATGATCTAAGCAGAGATTTTGACTGCAATATACCTGCTGCTTTGGCACTATTGAATTAATGATATTGAAGCTATGCATCACCTTAAAGGTAAAGCTTTGCTATTTGTCTTCCATTAACCATGCATTTAATTTGACACACTCAGTGAACAGCTTCCTTTCTGATTATTTTTATGCTTTTCTCTTGTCATTAGCATCCAGCCACAGAAATGCATGCTTTCTATGTAATTATAGAGCACTTAGAGGTTCGGGGGGGGGACAGATCCTGCCAAGCCATTAAATTAATCTTAGGGCATGATCAGAATACATACTGGATTTAAAATCATGATCAGACAGTTCCCCTATATTGACAGAATTGTGAAACGAGACAAGATGGTTTTAATGATGTCTAAGTTCATTAAATCTTCTTAAATTGTATTCCTATTGTTTCCAACACCAAAAAAGATTCCTGTTTTAGGGCAATTACCTTTGGCAAGTGCTTGGGAATATGGGTCTTAACTTACCAGTCCCCTCCAGCATAGCACATACTGTAGTTTTAGAGACAGGATTCAAATGCTGCAAAGTAGACATTTTTAATGATGGATAGACAATCCTTTCATTACAGCAAAGAAAGGATGTTTAAACCCTGTGGCTGACAAACTGGTTTTCCTCCAGATTTTGGTTGAAATTTCAGTTTTTGTAATACTTTCTCATTGACACGTTGACCTGCACTGATTGAAGTTGGAATCCAAATTATTGGAAAGACACCAGATTTCCCATCTCTTGGATTAAACCTCCACTTGCATGCTGTGGCCATTTTCAGTACTGCTGTTAATCAAATCAGACCCAACCAGAAGTGATACAGTCAACATCTTATATATTAAGTGCTCTGAAAATATCTCTGATTTTGACTTTTAGTTGCTTGTTGTGAAAAAGCATTCATATCTTTGTTCTTATTATACAAAGAATGTCCTAATACCTTCTAGAATAGGACTAAAGAACCTCTTTCCTTTGAGATCTTGGTGAATTACAATCCCCAGCAGGCCTCAAAAATCATGACCTAAAGCAAGAAAAACAGAGCTGTTCAAGAACCTCAGGAAGTTCCACATCTCTGAAATATCCTTCTCTTTAGTGCTCAGTGTATGTAATTTTCTTGAAAAATTGCACTTTTCTATAAAGTACTTTTTGCTAAGTGATAAATATTTTAGTACATTAGCTCTGCAATATACTGGGTTTCCAGATATTTCAAAAAGTCCTTACCTGTTTTATACTTTTTTTTTTTTTTACAATGCAGTTTGGCCATTAAATGGCCCTCTTACAGACAATACCTATAGTTCAAATAAGGCTACTCACAAAGTGAAATGCAGATGCAATTTTTAAAACAATTTGACTCTTGTTCATGTTTTATGCACGGATTTTAATTTTCAGTGAGCAGTGCCACTAAGCACGTAGCAAATTAGGCATCTCATTTGACTAAAATCTGCTTTTCAGCACATATGCCATCTGCTAGTATTGCACTGAGAACAACAGACTGTGATTCAGATCTTTAACTCCAAGAACAACAGACAGTAATTCAGATCTTTAATTACAGCACTAATTATTCCAGTTAGTTCATAGATCTGTTTTTATTTTTTGTTAAAGCTGTTTTATGAGAAATTTGAAAAAGATATTCAAGGTTGTTTAAATGAGGAGTGGGAAGGAAGAACTGCCATTGACAGTTGGTTTCAAAAGAAGAGCAGTGTTGAATTCATGACAAAATTAACTATCAGTTTACTGGAAAACAAACAAACACAAATTCCCTAGTTATTATTCTCAGAAAGAAATATATGAATTGGTACTAGCACTATCTTGGCTATATTTACATTCCATTGAAGAAAGTACAAAAAAAATTCTTTACAAGAACTTCTGTGAGCATAAGTCTTATGCAACCAGGCAGATCATGCCCCTTCCTGATGCATAAGCACTGAACAGAATAGCTAAAAGGACAATTAAGGGATATATAATAATTTATGTCTCTGGTCTCCAACTCTTTTGGGCCAGGGAATCTTTACTTATTTATCAAATGCATATGGCTGTGCATCTCATAACAAGTGACTCTGGATGACATACAGCTCCCTCCCTCCCACCTCTCTCTATCTATCTATCTATCTATCTATCTATCTATCTATCTATCTATCATCTTTTATCTATCATCATCTATCTATCATCTATCATCTATCTATCATCTATCTATCATCTATCTATCATCTATACACACACACAAACACACACACACACACACACACTAATCATGTCAGAAGCAGTCAGATTGAAAAGTTTAAAAAGCATAAAACACACATGAGATTAGGTCAGCAAGGGAGCCCTCTAAAGATTTCACTGGTCCCCTGAGATCCATAGGCCAGACGGATATGTTTGGAATGTTGAGGATATATATGTTTACACATATATATCTTATAGGATGCTTCCTTCTACTCCTGTTTACTGATGGACATACTGATGGACTTAGCCTGGACTTAGCCTTCCTTCCAAAATATTTTTATATATTTTATTTATTACATTTATATACTGTACATCTCTTTGTCAAACAAATCTGAATGGCTTAATTTATAAAAAAAACCATTGGATTTATTTTGCCAGAAGCATTGGCAGAAATAAAGATGATATTTGAGCTGGAAGCTGGTGCATTCTCCTGATTCCTGTAGTAATTAAAAAAAAATGTAAATAAAGATCAGATGAATCAGGAATCTGGATGAGTACCAATGGAAATGTCCATAGGTATACTATCACTCTGGAGCATCATGTTGAAGTCCATATATCTATGTTAATAGAAGTCCTCCTTAAACCATCCCACTGGAAACCTGCCCAGATAAAGCTGTATATCAGGTCTGTAAAGGATTAATCTAGGGGTGGGCAATTAATTTTCCGAGGTACCATGTGAGAAATTGAAAGTGCTGTGGAGGGCCGCCACCAATACAGCCCCCCCCCACCATGGCCCATTCCTCACTGTCAATGTTGCCCTGGCCCCCCACTGATTCCCTGCCCCCTCGCCAATGCCTCCCCAGATGTCCTGCCCTACTATTGACACCACCACCCAGTCGATGCTGACACCGCTGATGCCACGGACCAGACAGGGACAGATGAATGGCTAGATGTGGCCTGCAGACTGTAAAATGCCCAGGTCTGGATTAATCTGTAGGGACATGACCAAGGGGATTGCTTATGAAAGCAGTGGGCTTTCTTTTTTTTCCCATGCACCCCAGTGGTGGGTTGCTACCAGTTCGCGCCGGTTCAGGCGAACCGGTAGCGGCGGTGGCAGGAGGCTCCACCCACCCACCCGGACATCATCAAAAACACTCTGTGCATGCACAGAGGCTTCTGCGCATAAGCATTGCACGCGCACCCGCGCGCTCCCGTTCCCGAACCGGTAGCAAAGGTAAGTGAAACCCACTACTGATGCACCCTTGTCTATAAGAATGTACAAGAATGTACAAAATTAAGTCAAAGGGCATGTAGAATTGGGTCAAGAATTACACATTTGTCCTAGGCCACTGTTTGTTTCCCACTGTTGTATGGCTATGTCCCTTCGATCCCGTGTCATTAAAACATGGACTTTAAGGAATAGGACACACGTTCATATCATGGAGAGGACCAAAAAATATGACTCCTTTGTCTCTTCCCCACATTGACTATATTCGTAAACAACCTGTATCGTGCAGTACATTCACTGTGAAATATTTAATATTTGTACAACTTCAGTGCATTCAGGAATCTGTAATTTGAGTAGGAGTGGAATGATAAATCAACGGATTTTTGTATGTATCTGTTTTCAACCCTTCTCTGTGCAGTCCTGTGAAAATACCTGGGCTTTCTTAGGAAATAGGATGGTACAGCAGACATTTTTCTACCTCTTTCATAGCAGTAATTCCTCCTCACACAGAGGATACTGTCAAAGCACACTAATTTACTTCAGTATTACTGCTGAACCTAATGCATAAATGAAAGAAACGTGGCTTAGATTAAACACTAGACGCATAGCCTTCTCATCTGTCTTAAGATTTTTATAATGACTCCAATGAAAATAGAAGCATTTTACTTTATTACCTAAGTCGTTAAATATTTTATTTCATATTTATCATATTCAATTTGTTTTCTTTGGTTTGTTTCTGAAGAAGTCCTTGTCATCAATGTGCTGCTTTTGTAAATGTTGCTTCACATGTAATAAGCAATAAAAACAGCAAGCAAAACGTTTAATTAGATCTTGATCAACTATTCCACCATTTAGATTTTCAGTACAGAAGTGCTTTCTGGGATAATGAAAGAGGATGCCTAAACTCTTTAAGACTATTCTCTGTCCTTTCTTGGACCTTTTCGTAGATTCCATTAGTCAGCTGCGGCTTCTGATCATTCCTCTCTTCTAAGTTTTCTTTCAATTTATGTAACTCCAATGATCCACAGCTATTTTAAGTAAGTTCTTGGCTAGAGATTTGTAGTCTGAAAGAATTTTAGCTGATCACAAGAGAATTAGAGATACGATTGATCCTCCTAATTCTTTCAGGAGCTTTCGTATCATTGACTATGGAATCATTCTGGTCTTTAGGTTAAAAGGCACTATTGTTTCTATTCTAATTGTACTCCAGAGGAGCATGACAAGAAGACATTCATTCACATGAATATTTTGGAGATCCACTGGTCTATCCTACTGCTGAAATGATAATCTGCAATTCAGATACAGCGGGATCAACCCTAACAGGAAGTCATCCTCTTTCATTTAAATACATCTAATGAAGGAGAGCCTACCATCACTTGAGATAGTCGCTCAAATAGCTCTTATTGTTAAAAAGGTTCTTCCAAGTTTAGAAAAAAATTGCTTCCTACCTGATTATATCTACCCAACTAATTTTTAATTTGCCCTCTGTAGAAAGATGGAATAAATCTCCTCCATCTTCCTTTATCTATACTCTGCTTTTCTATCCCAAAATGCCTAACTTTGAGTTGAAAATATATATGTTAAAATGCATATTAAGTTAGAAATAAAGAGACCATGAGTTTTAGTCCCGCCTTAAGCACAAAGCCAACTCGGTGACATTGAGTCAATCATCCTCTCTTAGTTTTTGGAAGCAGGAAATGGAAACCATTTCTTAAATCTTGCCAAGGAAACTGCAGGGATTTATCCAAGCAGCTGCCAGGAATCAGTACTGACTCAATGGTATACACACGTGCCATCTCACATAGACACAGATATAGTTTTAGAGATTTTCTAAACACCAGTGTGAGACACAGTGGCTTAAAAGATACTGGAGACAGTCTATACTCCAGCAGTTTGAGTCCTACCACTGCACGATGGAGTGAACTCCTGGCACTTGCCTCAGCTCCTGTCAATCTAGCAGTTTGAAAGCTAGATTGTAACTGCAAGTAGATAAATAGGTACAACTTTGGTGGGAAGGCAACAGCATTCTGTGTTTTGCCATAAGCTTTGTCCTGTGGCATGATGTCATGCTGGCCACATGACTGTGGAAACAACTTGGAGAGTGCTCACTCAATGGCTTAATGGAGCACTGTCCCCTAAAGTCAACTGCGACTAGTGCAGTAAAACCCACAGGGATGCCTTTACCTTTTACCTACTTAAACATCAATAGAAAGGGACAAATGCAGTTCCCAAGGGAGGATATACCATAGCCTGGTACCAATGCAGGAGAAGGCTCTCTTCTTTCTATCAGAAGATGGGCTTCTGGAAACAGGGGCAACTCTTAAAATGCCTCTCTTGCTAGCCTTATAGCTGTGCAAGTTTTAGCACAGCTATAAGGAGAGCCAGCTCTTACATAGATTCTGTTAAGAAGGGATGTAATTTGGCAGGCAGCAATAACTGCCATCAATCTATCTGACCCAGGAAAACACAGTGTTAATGCATTCAGTGTAATTGGGCAGCCCTTATCTGAAAATCAAGGGACCGCCGGGAATCAAAAAATGCTTTCAGAGTGTAAAACAGGCAGAACCTCTGTTTCCTGTATACCAGTAGCATTCCAATCTACTTTGGTTTTAATTCTAGTTGTTCCTTCTCACTCAGGCCATTATTGAACTTAGTCGACATTCAAGAACACTTATTGCTACCTTAGAATTGGATGATATGGAATAATAGAACTGGGTGTAACTGATGATACCCAACTCCCAAATTCCTATTTAAACCCAATCTATCATGTCATCCCATTGAACAGCTCATTGAGCTTGATCTCCAGACTCTCACTCTCCTCTGGATACACTCCATTTGTTCACGCCACTCTTACAATCTCCCTGAGAACTTTGTCTTGCTGAGTTTCTCAAGGTTTACTTTTGCCTTCAGTGCTTTTTAATGTTTATATTAAGCCACTAGAGAATGTTCTCCAGTATATAGGATTAGATATCAACAGTATCTCAGTGACGCTAAACTTATTTTCTTTTCCCATGTAAACCATTTTTTACCACTTTTCTTTAATGGAAACAGCAGTAGAAAAGGAATAGAACGAGTCTGTGTTTGGGGGGGGGTGAGGACTGTTTTACAACAGCAGTTCAGTCTGTGTCATTTTTTTTAAAAAAAAGTGAAATTTAAATATGAATTTACATTTGCTTTTGAAATCTAGGTTTTCTCATTTAATTTTTTTAAAGACAAAGACTCTGCTGGGAATAGAAAAGCTGATGGCAAGCTAAATTCTAATTTACATGTTGAAATATTGGAATGGAACCAATATTTTTTTTTTAAACCAACCTTCAAATTTCTCAATAATATGTTGAATGTGACAGTCAATTCTTATTAGCAGGTTTGTCTTGGAGAAAGGACCTATGCCAACTCCATATTGATATAATATGCATGATGCTAACACTTATCCCATTTTCTATTCTGCATGGTGCCAAATGGATGGTTAATTTTCATCCATTCAAAAAAATTGCTCTTGATTTTTTCTATATAAGATGAGAAGTAGATCAGTCATGCTTTTCTTTTCCCTTTAAACTGCATATTAAGTCTTTATTAAATATGTACTGTTCAAAGTAAATTTGACTGCAGCTGACATTTAAACATATATGTTTACAGTTAATTTCTAACAGGTTCTGTCAGCTGTGTAAGTCTCCCACAGTTTTGTTTTGCACAAGAGGGAAATACAAACTCCCTTTATGGTTTAAAATAGTGTATTTTACCATTGCTGCAAGAGCCCAAATAGTATCTCCCGAAAGAGTTCTATTAAAATGCTAATAACAGCCTGTACCAGAAATCCATTTGTGAAATGATGGCCTATGATTCTTAGTTCATAGATTAACAGGAAAAGCAAAATTAAAAATCATATGCATATATGCACTGAATCCTTTGATAGACACTCTAGAGTAGGGAGGGTCATAGCACACACACACACACACACACACACACTACACACACACACACACACACACACACACACACACACACAATATTACAGAAAAAATTGCAAGTCTTTTTATAGTTTTGCACTCCAGATTCCTTTTGAAATTCACTTAAAGCAAGAATTGATAGCTACCTAAGTTGGACAAATTGTTCTGAAAAATTGTACTGTTAAATATATGCATACAGTACACACACATACACACACACACACACACACACACACACACACACACAAAATGGCTTATGGCGCAGTACATACTGGTTTCTACCATTGTTTTTTTCACTACATATTTTCTGACCATTGTTCTCTGAATCGCCCATAAGATATATTACTCTGGTGTGCCTCTGAAACACATAAAAAGAGTTTGACAAATGCCTACTGCATATATTCAAATCCAGGTAGTGGCCTGATAAAAATTCCAAAGATATTGTGAGCTCAAATTCTCCCAGTTGCAATCTTTCATGGTACAAGCTTTCACCAGAAGCTAAGGATAGATAGAAACTTGATTCACCCAGCAATATTCCCACAATACTTTTAATATTCTTATGTGAAAAGACAAGATCCAAAATAGACTTTGTTTGAATGATTTTTGGGATTCTGGAAACACTGCCAGTTTGGCAGTGTGCACAGTTTATCCCAGTTGCATGTACTTTAAATTCTCACCAAATTTATAATGATTCCATATAGCTCTGCCTTCTATCCTAGAAAAGAAAGCTCCTAATTAAACTCCACTGATGAGAATATGGGGACCCAAGCAATAATAGGAAGGAACTGGAGGTGGTATTCAGCCAGTTCTATCCGGTTTGGGCAAACTGGTAATGGCGACTGCAGGTGGCCCCACCCACCCGCCTGGACGTAATGTCGTCCCATTTATCCACATTTTCTAGGCTCTGTGCATGCACGGAAGGCCATGCGCATGCACGGAGGCGGCGCGTGTGAACGAAGCGCACTCACATTTGCGAACCAGTAGCGAAGGTAAGTGAATACCACCCCTGGAAGGAACAGTTAAGATTTAGAGATAAAGCAAATGCAAATATATTTAATATTTCTCAAAAAAAACAACCCACCATTGATATTAACATGCAATATTATGCCTGTTGCTGTTCCATAGAAGACCATATATTCTATAAAAAATCAATTTTTAAAAGAAAAAAAAATACCTTAAAAAGAGAAAAACAAAAAGCCCCTAAAACAATGAAAAAAAATTATTTTCCACAAAAAGAACTAGTCAAAGAACACATATCTAAATTAGATACAAAAAGAAAAATGCATCAATAAAAATATCAGACTATTCCATTGTTAAAACTAAATATTGCGTTTTACGACATGATTATTATGACTGCAGTTTGAAACAGGGAACTCAACTTTAATCATATGGAATCTTATTTTCTTGTCTTGCCACTCCTTTGATATAAAGTTAACTCAAAGACTGAGAATGGATTAATTAAAGCAATTCTTAGATTTTGAGTTGTACATTTTCTTTTAAAATACATAATCCCTTTTTTCATAACAGTCCAAACTTGATATATGCAAGGTTCTTAATAGAGAGATCTGAAAGCCAAGGACTATAATTTGACAGAATTATAGAAGGATAACAACTGACCTTAGACCTCCCAAAATGCCCAAGTAAATGTTGGACAGAAGATGTAACTCAATTCAAAGTAGTTAACTGGAAATAATTTGTGGGATATTGAAGTTATTGAAATCTGTCTAAAAACCTCATCCTGCAATGGATTGATTTAGTACAGTAATGAATGAATGGAACAGAATATTAATGTAGCATACTATAGTACAGTGCATTATAGTAATAATATATACCAGTAATCAGTGGTGGGCTTCAAATAATTTAACAACTGGTTCTCTGCCCTAATGACCAGCTGGGTAGGTGTGTCTGGGTGGTCATGTGACTGAGTGGGCGTGGCCCACTTGATGTCACTCACATTGAGGGGCACTAATCCTCATCCGGCCTCTCGTGACCATGAAAAGTTAAATAAGACTTTAAAATTTGGACAATTGGGAAGATTTGTAATTGGAAAATTACAAGGCTGTAAACTACTAAATTTTTTTAAAGATTATAAACATGGGATTTGGAGGCATAATTATGGGATTGATTGAATTTTATTAAGTTGGAGTTTTTAAATATTGAGACATTGGAACCAAAGAAGTATACTGAGTAATTTTTATTAAATTGTTACAAAATGGATTTACAGGGGATAATAGAGGCAAATGAAGAAATAATTTTGATGCTTAAAAACATGCATGAAACTATAAAGAACAATAAGGAGACAAGGGGATTGTCTAAAGATAAAGAAATGAGTGTAGAAGCCACTCAACAATTGGGGGGGGGAAAGATGAACATGATATTCAGGAAATAGAAGAGAAATTAGAAGAAGCAGTGGAAGGGAAAAATCAAAACAAGATGCAAGAAGATAAAGATAATGAAGAGAAAGGATTAATAAGTAGGAATCAGTCATACAATTCCTTAAAAGCTTATAATAGAACAGAGAAAAAGAAGAAGAATCTCTTCAAAAAAAAAGAGAAAGGTTTAGAGAGAAAAAAGAAAAATATCTTTAAAAAAAATCTTACTGATGGGTGTTCAAATAATACAGCAGAAAGAGACAAAGGGCAACCCGAAGGGAATGTTCAGTAAGTATAAAAACATCAAAAAGAGTTTTAAGACTCTTTTTTATAAGAGAAAAATAAAAGGGTGATTAAAAAGTCAATAAATGATGGAACTCCAAAAAGGTTAAGAGATGATGGATGATGATAAAATATATTAATAAAAAGAAAAAATAGAAAATACAAATAGGGAAAACAGTAACATACATATTAACAGATAATAGAATCTATTATAATTAAAAATAAGCTAAGCTTAGTAGGTGGAAGTTTAGGATTAGGTAATCTAATTGTATTATTAATATTAATAGTGTGTTAAAGTATATTGTTAATTTAAACTATTAAGGATTAGAAATTGTTGGGATTTTGAGATATATTCCCGGGAATGATTAAATTTTGTTAATATTTGGCCTTATTAGTAGTCCTAGACATTTGGGATATTGAAATTATGGTGGAATAATGAGTAACTTTCAAAATATTAAATATTAGTAACTTAGTAGGGTACAAAAAATACATGGTGCAAAGAAATGTTATTTATGCTTAAATGAATTAATGGAAAAAATGATAAAGAATTAGAAAGAGAGAATGGTACTGTTGAAGTTGGAAGATTAGGATTATGCATACTTACAGTATTTATATTATTACTGTTAGCATTGTTTAAAAAAGACTTGACCCAGTCAATACACTGTCCACAAAATATGTGTGTATTATATTAAAAAATAAAAAATTTATTAAAACAAAACAGCTTAACCCAGAGGCAGTTTCTGAAAACACTTAAAGCCGCAGGGACGGCAATTAAGGATTAGGCTAGAAATACAGGCACACTAGAATCTTTCCTTCCTGCGTTCCTTGAAGGATTAGCCCTGTGAAGTGGGAAAAAATTTCTTCCAACAACCAGTTCTCCGAACTGCTCAGAAAATTAACATATGGTTCAGGAGAACCGGTGTGAACCGGCAGGAGCCCACCGCTGCCAGTAACCAATAAGGATTTACAAGTGGACATGACACTAACCAAATATCCAAATCTCTTCACATTTATTGCATCGTCGTGAGAGGAAGGATGGTAATGAACTTGTTTTAAATAGTCTTTGAAGATCCTACATTAAAAAATGTTTCTGAAGTAGGTGGTGAACTAATTTCATTTTTAGTCATATTAAATAGATTCTTAAAACCTGAGGACATTGATTGGGCAATATGGGATTTGCCTGTGTGTCCAAAGGAATAGAGCACAGCACTGCAGCAACATAAACTTGTAACAGCAATACACAAATCCTGTGGCTGCGATTAAAATCAATGAAAGTGCTGAGAGGAAGAATCTGTGCTTGGGGGGCTCAGGAGAAACAGAGACAGACAGAAAGGAGGCATTTTTACTGAGAATAGCAAAACGAAAGAAGACAAAGGAAGACGGAAGATGAAGAAGACGAAGAAGACGAATGAGAATGAGAAGAAGAAGGGAAGGAAGGAAGGAAGGAAGGAAGGAAGGAAGGAAGGAAGGAAAATGGAAGATGGAAGAAGAAGAGAACTCAGCATCTGGCAGCCATGTTTCAGAACGTTAGGTCAGCACACAGCATAAGGTGAATATTTGAAGAGTGCCCGTTGTAATAGTACTAAAAAATTGTGCAGGAAACAAGCAATATGAGAGCTCTTTTGTGATAAGTGGGTTGGGATCAGTAGTGGGTTCTACTTACCTTTGCTACCGGTTCGGGAACGGGAATGCGCAGGTGCGCGCGCACGCTTTGCGTACACACAATGCTTCTGCACATGCGCAGAGCGTTTTTTGATGACATCTTGGTGGGTGGGCGGAGCCTCCCGCTGCCGCTGCTACCGGGTTGCCGTACCAGGTCGAACCGGTAGCAACCCACCATTGGTTGGGATCTATGAAAAGACCTCATGATATGAATATGGAAGATCCATACACTCAGTCTCCATTCAGCCCGTGCCACCTGCTTGCTGTTGTTCCATAATCAAAACCAGGCTGAAAGCACAAAGGAAAAGAAAGAGAAATACCCTTTATTTTAAAAGTTGATTGTTTTGCTATTTGGTGTCTGAAATAGCTGGAATGAAATAGGACGGCGGGAGTCCTCATGATCTATATAGCACTTTCTTAGAGCCTTTGTAGATCTGGCCTTTTTCAACCCCTATTAAAACAAAAGAAAATGCCCAATTGCTTTGCACTGAGACTGCAACGAAGTTCAAAGATATATTGCGTTTCCTTTTCCTTTTCTTTTTGGATAGGATAAAATTAATAATGCCTCACTGCTGGAAGGATAAACAAGTCAGAGACCATGCTGTGCAGAGTTGTTATCTCTCAACAGTGTAAAAACATAATTGATTTTTCTTTACATTATTTTCTTCACTTAGAACCTGAGTGTGTCTTCCAAGTGTCTTCCAAGCTTCTAATCTATTTATGTTAATCTATATCTTTTTGTTCTGCAGCTATATAAGGTTGGAGCTGTCATTTGATCAGAACATAAAAAGAGAAATGAACTGCTCACCTTCTGAATTTGGTTAAGTTGTGATCGCAGCTGCAACTAATGTGGGAGGCTAGGAGCTGTGCTAAATAAAACTGCCTCCCTTACTAGCAAGCCCGCCTACAGAAAATCGTGTTAATTACAAATCTGTGACTTAGTATTGCATAGTCAGAGCGATACACGTCTTTCACTCCTCTGCTGTTTATCTTGAAGTATGCATTGAAGGAACTGGAACAATTCCCTTTCACAGAGCATATTTCTACATTAGGATATAGAATTCTGCAAATAGAATCTTCCTGGGTATAGAAATGAATGCATCTTCAGGATTCATAAAATAAAATATGGGTGGAAGATATTGGAAGCAGAAAATGATACAATAGAAGAGATATGTAACTCGAGAAGAAAATTATTATAGATCAATGGGATCAATGAAGTTATCTGCATGTACATATCCTGTCTCTGGTCCAGAGGTGGGTTTCAGCAGGTTCTGACCAGTTCTGGAGAGCCGGTAGCAGAAATTTTGAGTAGTTCAGAGAACCGGTAGTGGAAATTTTGAGTAGTTTGGAGAACCGGTAAATACCACCTCTGACTGGCCCTGCCCTATTCTCTGCCTCCCGAGTCCCAGCTGATCGGGAGGAAATGGGAATTTTGCAGTAACCTTCCCCTGGAGTGGGAAGGGAATGGAGATTTTACAGTATCCTTCCCCTGCCACGCCCACCACACCACACCACGCCCACCACGCCACACCCACAGAACCGGTAGTAAAAAAATTTGAAACCCACCACTGCTCTGGTCCCTTCACAAACTACAGTTATTTCTGTTTTTGTTTTTAATTTACAAATGCTTCAGTTGCTTTTTTCATAGAGATAAACTTAGAATAACTTTATTGTCACTTTAAATCAGGGGTGTCAAACTCAAGGCAAACTCAAGGCCATCCTGTCCCCTGGGGTGCTTAGATCTGGCCCGTGGGGCCACCCTGGAAACAGCAAAGGACCGGCCTGTGGTGCCTCTGCCAGCAAAAAGGGAGCTTGGGGAACTCCGTTTTCATTGGCAGAGGGCTGCAAGAGGCCATCGCGGCCAAAAATGGAGCCCGGGTGGGCCGCGAGCATCCCCAGCTCTGTTTTCACTGGCAGAGGGTTGCAGGAGGCCATCGTGGCTTAAAATGGAGCCTTGACAAGTGACACTGAGCTGGCCATGCCCACCCCCGCCCCTGAGGTCAAACACAACCTTGATGTGGCCCTCAATGAAATTGAGTTTGACACCCCTGCTTTAAATGAAGATCCAGAGTAGGTCTGTCTTTCATAACCACTCCTAAGTATATTTGCTAGAAAGGATACTCTGAATTTGTGTTGGAGTTGTTGTTGCTGAAAATAACAGTCAGTGCTGCTTTCTTGCAAGCTGTGTAGCTTTCCAAGAGCAGTGCTGAGTTTGAGGGTAACTTCTTCAATAAATCAGCTTACAGTGAAACCAACTAAAATACTCCCTGTAGTTCTGGAAGCTGCTATGAATCTGTACTTTTTCTCCAATAGTAGTCCTTGTGTTGACTTCAAATGTGGCCATACTTTGTTTTTGATAATAGGATGCTGGATGGGATTTAACATATTCAGCTGGTGTTAAAAGGATAACATAAACCTGCTCCTATTAAGACACATTTTGGCAGTGGATGTTATGTTTTACTATTTATTTCTTTATTGCTTCTTTCATGAAATGTTGTTTTAGAAATGCTGTATGATTTTCTTTGAAGCAAATATTTTAATTGCTCAATTACCTGGAAAGTTTCAATACAGTATATTAATTATATTTATTATTATTAATTTTAATTTGGTCATAAAATACAACACACATCATATAATTAAAATATACTAGGATTGGAACCTAATTTACTATCCTGAGTGTGTCAATTCAACCTATACACTCCTACTTGAAGGAAGTAAAGAGGCAACAGTATCTGGATGGCAAAGAATCCATAGATTGGCAATTCTAATTTTAAATTACTCTGCCTGGTGCAAAATTGGACTCTGATTCCAAAATGGCCCCTGTGTAATGAAATTGCCTAGTAAGTAATGTCTTTTTCATTAGCAGGAAATGCTGAATAGTTACAATGAAGTGATTCCACTTTCTCCTTCACTTACAGAAAAGCATTATGTGAAAGCTTCAGTTGACCAAAGTCATAGTGAAGGTCAACTGAGGTCAATATCTATAGATGAGATTGTTTAGTATTGTGTTTGTTTTCTTTTCTTTTTCTTTTCTTTCTGTTCATTTTGTTTTCCTTTCTCTGCTGCCTTAATTTTTTTTTTTTTGCATACTATTTCTTATGTTCATTCTATGTTTTGCATAAGGCTGCTTATCTCAAAAGGGATAGTGTGAACTCATAGAATGATATTAGTAAGTATTGACTCACTCCCCATGCAAACAACAAACTATAACACATATAGTTCAAGAATGTCCCTTCAGGAAATTTCAAGACACCTGTGATGATCTCACTGCAGCCATACAAGAAACAGTTAGATGGTTAGCTTCCTTAGATATCAAGTTATAATATCGATCCCATTGCAATTCTATGGCGCCGAGGTGGCGCAGTGGTTAGAGTGCAGCACTGCAGGTTACTTCAGCTGACTGCTAGCTGCAGTTCGGCGGTTCAAATCTCACCGGCTCAAGGTTGACTCAGCCTTCCATCCTTCTGAGGTGGGTAAAATGAGGACCCAGATTGTTGGGGGCAATATGCTGACTCTGTGAACCGCTTAGAGAGGGCTGTAAAAGCACTATGAAGCGGTATATAAGTCTAAGTGCTATTGCTATATTATGGTGATTTTATCTTAATTTAATATACTATCTCCTATATTGTATTGTATTGTATTGTATTGTATTGTATTGTGTGTGTGTGTGTGTGTGTGTGTGTGTGTGTTTAAATTTAAATTTGTATAGCAGCATTTGCATGAGCTATGCAGATGCCATACTTAAATAAATAAAATAAACACACCAATATTAACAAGTGTGATAACAGTTGGCAACTATGTAATGTGGATCCCTGGACTGGAAGAAAATCCTGAACTGTCAGTAAATCATCAACTTACGGCCAACCATTTTATGATTGTTCAGAGTTACAGCGGTTTTGGAATATGTGCCTGTAAAGCACTTCCAGATATGTCGCACCTCCTGGGCAGTCGTGTGACTACACATTAAGCTCTTGGCAGCTAGTTCAAATTTACAACCAGTTGCAGCATCTCCTGGTCATATGGCACAACTTGTGACATTTTTAGTCAGAAAAAAAAATTCCATTTAGAGGAATAGGTTTGCTAAACAGCCATGCTATTTTCTTATTACATTATGAAAAATGTCAGTAAAATGGGTCCAGTTAGCTGGGTGTCTTAACTTATGACCTCAATACCTTATGAAGGGATTTCTTGTCCCAATTGTAAGTTAAGGATTATTTGTAAATACCATTTTAAAAATTAAAAAGGATTCGCGGTGTTTCCTTGTCAAATTTAATATTGTGTATATTTGATTTTTATAGCTTGCCTCCCTGCATTGTATTACTCACCTTACCTACTGAACATTGTTTTTATGACTTCCTTATCTGCAAAGATTTAAACCAACTCAAAAAGATGCATGAATGACATACCTTGGAATGGCTAATATGTCACTTTTTTCCTGTCTGGAAATGCTTCAAATGGTAATAGTGCAACTATTAGCCATCTCCATATTATGAGAGCCCGGCTGTAATTATTAGAATTGAATTTTCCCAAAATTTTTAAAGTTTTTCTCTAAAGATCTTGGGATAACGTTATGTTCAATAGACCCAAATGTTAGACTGTAAATGACACTATTGAAAGTTACATTTGTCATGAACGTATATTTAATTCCCTCATTTGGATTGGGTACCTGTTATTTTAGGGAGATGTCCAGTAGAGATTTGGGCTGTTGCATCAAAAGTCTGCTAAATCTACGAAGTTTGGAATTTTGGGAATGGTCTACATGAACATAATGAAATCTTGATGTATTTAATCAAGTTCTTCAGTTCCTAAGATGGTATCATATATTTTTAATGTATAATATGGTCTTTAAATGTTCCTGTAATCTGACATATAAAGTCCAGGTTCACTGTTTTCTCAGTTCTACAGGAAAATCCATCAGTTTGCATCAGTAGTGGGTTCTAAAACCCTTTACTACCGGTTTGTGTGCGCGCTCGTGCGTGCGTGTGACGCATTTGTACATGCGCAAAAGCATCCCGGGCGGATGGGCGGAGCCTCCCACCGCCACCGCTACCGGTTCTAAGAACCGGGCCAAACCGGGAGCAACCCACCGCTGGTTTGCATGCATAAACTCAGCTGTTACTATTTTAGGCATTCTCTCATAGGACAGTCTTCTGTTTCAGACATTTATCTGCATAATGATATATCCTCAATACTTCTGTTAACAAAATTTATGTGTACATGTTCTGGCTAGGGATTTATAATAAGTCATTTCTGTTTGGTTGTTTGGTGCCTTCAAGTCAATATTGACTCTGTCCCCACAGTTTTCATGGCAAAGTTTTTCAGAAGTGGTTTTCTCTGGTTTCCTTAAACCAGATGACTTTATTATAAAGATAGAGCTAGAACTCACAGTCTCCCAGTTTCTGGCCTGGTGCCTTTAACCACTACACCAAACTGGTTTCCATAACCATAAACGTTTCATAAAACACTACCTTTATTCCTTATTTTCCATGGGCGTAAATCATGTTAGCTAAGTAAAGTAAACATTGAATTGGAAGGGTAATAGAATGAATGGTATCAAATAAAACTATTCATAGCAGTATTTTATTTTGACACATTCTAAACTTGTAGTCAGCAGTTATAATGATGAATGTATTCTGGTCTCAACACAAATTAACTGGAAAGATGGTGCTATTTGAGATCCAATGTCAGTGTAAGACAGTGTACAAGCTTTTCATAATGGACCATTTACTGATAGATATGTAGTATTTTTGTGGAAACCACTGTTAAGCTGAAGTGTATTTTTTTTTCTTTAGCTTAATATCCCGTTTTGTTCTTAAATCTTGAAATATGTAGAGGGTCCTTTGAAGTGAGTTCCACAAATTGTTCTCCTCTTTGTTTAGTCAAGACCAGTGTTTTCATTGTCATTATTGCAGAAATGCTTTATGTGTCTCACAGCATGTTCACTGTCTTGCTCTGCTTATGTCAGACTTAGCAAGCTGGACGGGAAACATAAAAGCAGGCATTCAAGAATATAAAACTTCTGATCAGTAAATTTAATGTAGACAAGCTAATGAATATGAAGAAATTCCAGTAACTGTCATGTCTCAAATGTAAGTCTTATTTATTTTGAAATCAAGGCTCAAATTCCTAATCTTTTGCTTACTAATTACTTTATATGTTTACATTTTAAATTTCAATGTTTAGATTGTTTAATGTCAGAAGTACATGTGGGAGGAAGGCCAGGAGGAACACATTCCACATGGGAAATATAATTTAAAAGAGGAAAACCATGTATGTATAGAAAATAGGAAAAGCTGAAATATGTAAAAATGACCCTCAAGTGAAATCTCTTAAGCTGGATAAAAGGAAGTCGGAAATAGTTTTGACAGGACACAAGGCTGTAAAGAAGGAAGAAGATAATGTGCTGGGTCCAGATTTAGCTTTCTATCAGTTTTTCTAGTGTTCTGTTGTTCCAAAATTTTTCCCTAAATCCAGAAGAGATTCAGGAAAGCTTTGTGACATCTTAATTAATGGGAATCATCCAAAAAGTGTTGTTAGTAACATGTAATTATGCTAAATGTTTTTATGATTTTTGTGGTTTTATTGTTGTGGTGAACAGGCCAGAATTGTGTTTTAAGAGGGGATGCGATAAAAATCAAATAAACAAAAAAAAAAAATCAAATATAAATACATAAATAAATAAATATTTGTGCATATAATTATCATAACCTAAAAAATTGAATGATGTGATCATTGCAAATTATCTAAAGGAAACAACTACTGGTTGTGTAAAATAATAAAATAACAAAGCCCCACAAAAACCAGACAATTGATCAAAACAAGTTACAAAACAACTACAAAACAATCACAAGATTGCAATCCAGTCACTAAGCAACCATAAACATATGCTGATGTAAAGATATACTTATGTTTATTTCTAGGTGTGAAGCCTGGAGCTATTATACATGTTAGTAAAGATATGTCTTTACTAGGAAGAATAGTACTAAGGTAAAATTCAGTTGAAAAAGTCTTCTTAGAAAAGAGAAAAATCACATTTATGCACACTATCTTAGGTATGTATAGTATTTATGTAGCAATAAACCCTTCCTGCTGATATATGCAGGCTAATAGTGAAATCTATTAATGGGACCAACTGTTGTTCTAGTGCCTTGCTTGAATAAGTAAAGTGTTTTTAGATATTAGCAAGATAAGAACTAAGAGGAAAAAAACCTTATTGTGACAGGATATAAAAACATACACACACATATATAGCTGGTCCTGAAAAGAAAAACTACTGAAATTAGGGCAGGTATTGCATGAATATGAGTCCATCAATTCTGACAAATATCTGAGGTTTTTTCCCCCTACAATAAAGCTTTGTGGGATTTATTTCAGAATTGAGAATACAATTTTACACTAATTGGGCATAAAATAAGACAAACTTCATGAAAGCATATGTAATATTATGCCATAAAGCAGGGGTGTCAAAGTCAAGGTATGAGGCAGGGTTGGGTTCTAACTTACCTCGCTGCCGGTTCGCTTCCTCCCGCGCCACGTGGCTGTGCTGCATTGCCGCGCATGCGCTTCATGTGCACGCACATGCACTTCGCACATGCATACATGCACTTCGCGTGCATGCACATGCGCTTCATGCGCATGCACATGCGCAGTGCAAAAAAATAAAAAAATCCCCCCCAAAAAAGCCAAAAACAAGATGGCAATGCATGTGCAGTGCCAGAAACTCGGCTTCTGCGCATGCGCAGAAGAAAAAAAAAACGGAAATTTTTTAAAAATTTTTTTTAAAAAAGATGCCGGCGTCCACAGACCGACACCAACTGAACCGGATCCATGATGTCATTGTGACATCACCAGCAGGTCACTACCGGTTCGGGCAAACCGGTCCGAACCGGGAGGAATCCACTTCTGGTCTGAGGGCCAGATCCGGCCTGCAATGTGGTCTGATCCAGCCCTTGGGGCCATCCTGGTCTACCCAGTGTGAAGAGGAAAGATCAGGCCAGCGTAGCTTCGGTCCGGTCTACCCAATGTGAAGAGGAAAGATCAGGCCAGCATGGCTTCGGCCCGCTCTACCCAATGCGAAGAGGAAACATGCCAGCAGTTTGGGGAGTGGTGTCAAAGTGGCCACACCCACCCAGTTGGCCATGCCCATCCAGTTGGCCACACCCACCCATTTGGCCACACCCACCCGGCCCCCCGAGATCAACCACAGTCCTGATGCGACCCTCAATGAAATTGAGTTTGACACCCCTGCCATAAAAGGTAAGAAGGAAGGAAGGAAGGAAGGAAGGAAGGAAGGAAGGAAGGTAGCAAGAGCAGGGGAAAAAAAAGGAAAAAAGGCGGGGAGGGAAGGAAGGGAGGAAGGAAGGAAGGAAGGAAGGAAGGAAGGAAGGAAGGAAGGAAGGAAAATTTCTGATGCTTCCTATTGCCTTCCCACAAAGAAACTCAATGGGAAAACCCGCAGGAAGCTAGAAGTCACTCTTGCTCCAAATGCTTTTTTGCCTGGCTTTGTCATTCTGTTTCTTTGTTCAGGTAAGGAAACATTTCTGAAATGATTACCTGGGGCAGGGGTCAGTAACCTGCAGCTCTGGAGCCGCATGTGGCTCTTTCATCCCTCTGCTGTGGCTCCCTGTTGCTCAAAATATGTGTCACAACTGCCAATGTGTGACACCCGCCAGTACACAATTTATTGAGCTTTTCAACCCATGGTAGGCCAACCATGGATAATGTTAAGGAATTGTGCAGAGTAACCTCTGGGCCCTGAAGGCTTGCACAGTTCACCGTAATGTTGCAGTAGATATAAGTAATGATTCAGTCAATAAACAGATACGTTAAAGTGTATAAAAATAGTTTATGCAAAGAAATAGCACAGTCTAAATACTAGTCCGAATCATACACGGTCAGTCAGTCAGGGTTTAGAAGTACAGCAGTCTCCTTACCAGCCTTTCTTTGTCTTAATCAGCAAACAAAGATTTCAACTATCACAGATAGCTAGCTACACACAGAGCTTACTCTCAGACACAAAGTCACTTAAGCAATGAATCAGCAGAAGAGAGAGAACTAACCATGTTCTCTAGCTCCCTCTTATGGCCGTTACTGCCAGTCAGAATGCAACAATGCATTT